>OY978527.1:0-77500 GCA_963854835.1 Megamerina dolium | reverse complement strand
AAAAGGCAGCTGACGGCATAAAATACGAGATCAATTAGCTATTTTCGCAACGCTTCTTGTCACATATATGTAGACTAAAGAACTGCGAGAATGTATTTGATTTTCGAATGATTCTCTTTACTCTCAAAACATGTACAATATTTGCAAAGCATATCTAAATAGATTGAGAAAGAGTGAGAGTAAAATATTAGGCATATAGAATACTCCACTCATTTCTTGTATAAGAAATATTCCATACATTCGTTTTTTCTCTTCAAATAAATGAATACCTGATGGTACTACGAGAGTTTGAGAGTACTACGATTATGTTGTATGTTATAATTATTGCTTTTCATAACAGGCACTGATGATTTGTATTACTGCGTCTTGCAGCGTCATGTTGTCTTATAGTCTAGACAGACGGCAGCCTAATTTCGGATTACCGAGTTAATGCGAATTAACTCGGGCATTAACTGCTGCTAATCCGCATTAACTGAGTTAATTCTCGAAATAAAAGAGGATTAGGGCAATTTGCGATGCCAACACTGATGAAAATTTTATATTGTGAATTTTTCTCGATCCATTTTACAAAATATTAGGTGAGTTCGCAACAAAAAACTTTCAACAATTGTTAACAGTTTTCAACATGAAAAGCGTTGGCGAACAAATAAATCCAGCTGTTAATTACGAACTGTGAATGTCAATTTACAAGTCTCTGATAGTTTTCAGTTCACGTACTTCTTGTAGATTTTCTCATATCGAGAGTGACCGATGGCAGAAATTGATAGTGATAGTAATGTAAGTGAGCAGACCTAATAAAACAGCAATCAGCCGTTTAGTTAATCCGCAATACTGCCGTCTGTCAGGTTAATATTTTATTCGGATTAAGTGCGCCGGTAATCTGGATTAACGCTGCCGTCTGTCTAGGCTATTATCTACTGTATTTTTTACTTATATGTATTGTAACATAGAAAAGAAAAACGAATGTTTAGAGTACTCTGAAATGCTTTACTTCCATTTGCAAATGTTGAGGTTTTGCTCATTCTATGAAAACGAAACATATACTCCGTTCCATTTCTATTTTATTCATTCTAATTGGTATTTGCTTAGAGAGAATGAATGAGAGATCCTTTTCTAATTTCAATAGAGTGTTTTGAAGATGCAAACGAATACATCCATGCAGCGCTCTAATGCAGACTTTCGCGAGCAATGATGCCGCTGTTTCAACTCCCCAACTCGATGACACACACTAGACCAACCTACAGATCACACTTGATGTCTCATGTATACCACTTTCAACCTGAGGCGTCGCCCCTTCCGCTGCACTTACACAGCACGTTGACCGCAGCAAAACTATAGAATTGTGTTATGTTTGCTGCGGTATACTTGGTGATGTGAATAACGCACAACGGAACATGGTGATTGAAGGTTGCTCGCCGTACGTTTCTTTGAAAGATCGAGAGCTTCCACGTGGTACAAGTGTGATTCTTGCAAAACTAAAAACCAGCTGGTCTCGAATGTTGGCACACTACTGTGCTCGCGTCAACCCTACCGATCAAAATGGTGAGGCTCTGCAGACCGTCCCAGTTGAGAGCGCCATGTTTCTTAATGTTAGTTGAATACTGGTAAAATTTAGCATATACGATCAATATGGAAGTGAAGCTCAGCCATAGCTTGGATGAAATCACACTGAAAACCTGCTCAGTTCATGTAGAGGCGTGTTGAAGGTTATGGCGGGAGTGATTACAGTCCACATTTCTGGCACTTTGCCTTCGGCGCAAGCCACATATGGGTTTTTATAGCTTAGATAGCCTCTCAGTGGTGTGTGTGTAGAAGCTGAAACACTAGATTTTAAGCTCTAAATGGTTTGAGATAGCGTGTTTGGAACCGAGATCGTGTGGAAACACAGTTGGTCTTTGCTGGCCTAGGTGGGAACTACCCAGGCAGTAAATTTAACTTGACTTTAGCAGCTCATACTTTGTAAGAAATACTTTCACTATTATGGCCGTGGTTACTGATCACTACCTCAGAGGCTCTTATGTTAATGGAATGGGTTTAGGCAATGTGATTCTTGCAGGTGTTTCAAAGATGAGAAGTTCAAATTCGTAAATAACTATTGTTTGTTTGATTAGGAAAGCGTAGTTATCCGCGTACTTGTTTTAAGCTCTGATTTGTAAAGAGTAGTTTTTTCTAATTATGATTTCATAAAATATGACGATATCAAGGTGGCAGCTGAGCAATCCTTAATCTTGTTTATTTAATTTGTGATCTAACTGTATAATTGTGCTTCATATTTGAACGTCATCTTTATGTGCATATGTCCAATTTTACCAAAATGTAAATGTTTGTCGTTCAAGTTGCAACGAAATAGCTATAGTTTTGTATTTTCCTTAAACAATTTTATACATGTAGATTTTAAATAATTTTCTGTTTATATTAAATCAAATATTTAGATCACGAAGAAGAGGAAAAAATAGCAGCGCAACATATAGTACGGCAAAAGTTTGATAAATTTGCTGTAGCAAATTAGATATTACCATCAATAAATTTGTTGCGATTTTAATTTCAAAAAAATTATACTCGAAATTTAGACATGCTGACCTCTTGTCTTTCTGTGTAATATATATATATATATATATATATATATATATATATATATATATATATATATATATATATATATATATATATATATATATATATATATATATATATATATATATATATTGTACAATTTTAGTTAAATACTGTTTTAAAATTTTGTTACAAATTTTTAGTAAAAGGAAATAGAAAAAAAATTAAAATAACAGTAATTATAAAATAATATAGTTTGCATATCTACATCTTAAATAAATTATTTCAACACTTATTGCAATAGGGTGAATTCTATAAACTTGAAGATGCCACGTAAATGTTCTAAAATCTCGAAAAAGATCTATCAAAAATCGTATGAAATCGATGGAAAAACTACGAGTCAAAATTGACGGCAAACAGCAGAAATGGCTCCGAAAATGTTGAAAATTTCGAGTTTAAAGAAATGCCCTAAAGTCTATTACTATTGTTTAATTTATAAATTGTACAATCCTTGTACATACAGGGTGAATCAGATTAACTGCTCTCCTTTTTTTGAAGCGTCATCTATTGCAAAGTATATGAGTAAGTTTGCCGCAACGTGTTCTAAGTTGAAATTCGATGGTTTTTAGTCAAGTCCTCTGTAGGTGAAACTGTACAAGAAAACCCGGAAACATACTGAAGGACATGAATGAGATGAAGAAAAATTGCGGGAACTGTTGAGAAGCACGCGACGTAAAATATCGTTACCGTTCTGATGAAAACTGTGTATACCATGTTTCAGTGTGAAACGAATGCAGTTATTTCATAGCATTGTACGACATTCCCGTAAAATTCAATGCCCAATATTATGCAAATGCTAAAGAACTGTTTTTAGATAAGGGATGGGAGTTTCAGCAAAAAGGGGCGCCAAATCAGGTACAACAGTGTATATGAAAAAAGCATTCAGCATATTCCAAATGTATGGTATGCTATTAAATTCTGAAAAACTTTTTCCAAACTCTCGATGGGTATTTCAATAAAAGAAGACGCCAAGTCATCGCGAAAATATTTCTGAATTCAGGCAGGCACTCAGTCAGTAGACAATTGTGCCAAGCTTTTACATAAAAAATCTAGGGTGAAAGTGTAGAAAAATTTAAGAGAGTGAAGGAAAGCGTAGAAGAAGAAAAATGTATTTTATTCCTCCGCGAACTTCTTAATTTCTTTGATGAATCAAAAAAGTTCGTATAGAGGAAGATCATGAATTTCACTCGTGCTCATAACATCACCGACGATCAGTAGTTTAAGCAGAAATTTCGCCTTCTGCTGTTAGCCTCTTCAAAGCTTTTCGCCAATCCTCATGATTTGAGTACAGAGCATCTACTTTATCGATGGCAGCCACAAAATCGCGGATCCATCAAAGAAATCCGCCATAACTGACGCAAAAATGGGTACTGGACTTATAGGCGTATCAGCAGAGCTCTCATTGACCAAGTGATCGACGAATTTATTTCTTGCTATACCGCAGTATCCTAGGACCTACTTAAGATATAATTTATTACGCTTTGCTACGCTGTTCAACTTCATCTTAAATTCACTTATCATCTTAGAAGAGCTAGTAGGGTCCAAAAGGCTCTTGTAGTGTAGCCTGACTGTCACTGCAAATACAGATGCATTTGACACATCACTTTTCCTCGATATCTGGCAAGTCATCTTGAGTATGGCGAAAACTCTGATAAGAAGACGGTCACCATGCTGAAAAGATATGATAAAATTTGTGAAGTATCCTTAAAAGTTTCATAACATGTTCGTTCTTAAATAAATAATAAAAAGGGAGTAGTTCTTCTGGACCACCCTGTAGTTAAGTTTTAATTTCCTTGATTATGGCGAGATATATTCGATAATTATCGATATGCGATTTGATATATTTAATTTTATTTGTTCTTTATCACAAAAATGTATGAAGATAACGATTGTCGATTCTATTATACATAATCAGTGGAATTATAAATTATATAAATATATTGCTAACCTATTACAGCATATATAATGAAATTTGTCCTGGCGATAATTTTCACAATGTAAGGGATGTAAGAGAGCATGGGGTTATTATTTGTTAATTATGTTTAGCTTTGTATGTACCTATATTTATATATAATACTATACCATATACCATTAAGGATGATTTTTTGCAAAATCATTGGGCCTGTTCTGAATATCATTAAATTGTGTTTAATTTTTTTGAAGAAAAATGCATAAATAAATTATAAGATCAACAATTGAAATGGCATGTTAACCATCTTGTTAAATCGATTTTGTTTAAATTGTGAAATTCAGAAAATTACAGTATATACATAAGTGGATATTTGTAACTATATGGATGTTTTTTTCTGTTGTTATTTCCTCAGCTTAATTCTAATATATAATATACATATATATATATATATATATATATATATATTTATATATATATATATATATATATATATGTATATATATATATATACATATATATATATATATATATACATATATATATACATATATATATATATATATATATATATACATATATATATATATATATATATATACATATATATATATATATATATATATATATATATATACATATATATATATATATATATATATATACATATATATATGTGTGTGTGTGTCATATATATGTATATGTATATATATGTATATGTATATATAAATATATATATATATATATATATTTATATATATATTATATATATATATGCATTTATATCTGTATATATATACTAACGGTTATATACTTGGTGTAATCATGATATTCTTTGACTTATTCATATATATTTTAAGAAAAAATAACCACATTTTTTGTATTTTAAATGGAATTTAATCGCACACAGTCAGACCAGTGTCTGTTCATTCAAATAACCACCTTTTGATTTGATAAAACCAGTGCATAATTTTATCATTCTTTCGACAATTCTTCGAAGTATGCCGATCAAGGTTGTTTCAGGTTTGTTTTAAGGTATTCCACATGGAAGTTTGATTTGATGGTGCTAAATCTCTTACTTATCATAGTAGTAGTGTCGAAGTAGTTCGATTGAATTCAGGTTGGGGGATTATGGTGGCAAAATTAATTTTTGGAGAGCTCCTTTGTCTTCTTTTTTAGTCAAATACTGGGAACAAAATTTTGAAGTATGTTTACGGTAATTGTATGCTGAAAAATTAATCTATAGTCGATAAGACAGATTCCAGATGGGATGGCTCTGTATTGGAGAATGCGATGGTAGTCTTCCTTTTTCATTGTGCCTTCAATTTTCAGCAATTCACCAACGCCATCATAACTAAAACAGCCCCAAACCATTACAGAACCACCTCCATGTTTCACTGTAGGTATAATGCACTTGGAATTATATATTTCATTGACTTCTCTATGAACATAAATTCTGCGTTCCGATCCAAAAATTTCGAATTTCGATTAGTCTGATCGCAGCACTAGTGTTCAATTGGGCAATCTTACTTATGTGGCTATAACAACCGAATATCGATTTAGGCCGAATATAACATGCTTCGCCAGCCATCTCTGTTCTTCGCAAGCTGGCGCCAGTTAGAAATTCCAAGCGCCGTCAGGTTCTCTAGTACTTAGTCTTTCCACCGGAGGGTTGGTCTTTCTCTTCTGCGTCGTCCTCCAGCGGGTTCCGAATATAACACCTTCTTAGATGGAGCGTGTTCTTCCATTCGCTCGACATGACCTAGCCAGCGCAGCCGCTGGATTTTGATGCGCTTTACTATGTCAATATCGGCATACAGCTCGTACAGCTCATGGTTGTACCTTATTCGGTACTCGCCACCAACGCAAATAGACCCAAAGGTCTTGCGTAGGACTTTTCTCTCGAAAACTCCAAGCATTCGCTCATCCGAGGTGGAAATTGTCCAGGCTTCAGCGTCATATGTAAGGACAGGAATGACGAGAGACTTGTAGAGTGTAGTTTTCGTTCTTCGAGAAAGTGCTCGACTTCTCAATTGCTTACTTAGCCCAAAGTAGCACCTGTTTGCAAGAGTGATCCTTCGCAATATTTCCAGGCTGACGTCATTACTGCTGTTAATGCTGGTTCCAAGATAAATAAAGTCCCTTACTATTTCAAAAGCGTAGTTGTCAACAGTGACGTGCTGTCCAACACGCCGGGACTCTTTGGTTGTTGACACTAGATACTTGCTCTTGTTCACCGTAAGACCCATCCGACGCGACTCTCTTTCTGACTCTGTAAATGCTGCACTGACTGCTCGCGAGTTCATGCCGATTATGTTATTATCGTCGGCATACGCCAACAGTTTGACACTTTTGTTGAAGATAGTGCCATTATGTCGTAGATCAGCAGTTCGTATTATTTTCTCCATTATAAGATTGAAGAAGTCGCACGAAACGAATCACCTTATCTGAAACCCCGTTCGGTATTAAACGGTGCGGAGAGGTCCTTCCCCAATTTTCACTGCATAACAGGAGTTATGCAGTGTCATTCTATAAAGTCGAATGAGCTTTGCAGGAATACCGAAATCAGACATTGTTGCGTAGAGATAATCCCTTACCGACCAACAAATAGGCGGTGTGTGTCGATCTGTTTTTCTTGGGTTTTCTCCAGGATTTGGCGCGGTGTGAAAATTTGGTCAATGGTAGATTTACCAGGTCTGAAGCCACACTGATAAGGTCCAATCAGGTTGTTGAGCATGGGCTTCAATCTTTCACATAATTCGCACCATAAGACCTTGTATGTGATGTACAGGAGTCTTGTTCCACGGTAGTTGGCGCAAATTGTGGGGTTTCCTTTTTACGTGCGGGACAGAGAACACTGAGTTTCCAATCATCAGGCATGCTTTCATCCGACCATATTCTGCTTATGAGCTGGTGCATGTAAGCGAGCAGCTCATCGGCAGGCAGGCATTCGGGCCATCAGCACCTGCAGCGTTGTTGTTCTTCAGCCTTAAAATGGCCGTTTCAACCTCGTCATAGTCGGGTGGTGCAACATCAACACCATCATCTGTAATTGGGATTATCGGGCAATCTCCTCCACTGGATTGTTCGAATTGTTCGTAGCATCGCCATTCAGTAAAGTGGAGAAGTGTTCCCTCCATAGGCTCAGTACACTCTGGACATCTGTAACCAGATTCCCATTTCCGTCACGACAAGAAGAGGCTCCGGGATTTAAACCTCCACTCAGGCGCTTGATCTTTTCGAAGAATTTTCGAGTCTCATTCTTGTCGGTACACATCTCTATCTCCTCACACTCGCGTCTTTCCAACTCTTTTTCTTGCGCCTGAAAATACGTCTCTCAGCACTCCTTTTCTCTCTGTACCGCTTCTTAACAGCTGACGTTACGCTTGTACGCAGGGTTTTTCTGTAGGCGGCGTCTTACTCTGCGGTAGCGTCGCGACACTCCTGATCATACCACTCATTCCTCAGAGGTCAGTAGTAACCGATTACCTCCTCGGCAGCAGTAGTCATGGAGTGGGATATATGTGTCAACCATGCGCATGTATCATCAAGTGGGGGAGTGTTCTGCATAAGCAGATCCGATTGTCGAGTGGCAAATGCATCTGCTGTCTTGGGTGATCGCAGCTTACTGACGTCGAGGTTTCTCTGTGTGGGACTTCTCTTGTTATTTGCGACACATAAACGTGTGCGCACCTTAGCTGCAACAAGGTAGTGATCCGAGGACGTGAAATCAATGATCAATTTGATTTCTGTTTCGTTGATCTGGAGACAGCTATGTCGATTTGTGGATGTCGAGATGTTGGAATCTGGTACTACTAATTACCATGTTTCGTGCTGCTGCGAAGTCGATCAGCCTCATTCCGTTCCGAACAGCAATATCTTTTTCTTATTCTCTGCTCGAAGAAGTAGTAATATTGCCGCAACTCGTCCCATCATTCCTCTTTCTCGCAATCGTTGTTGGTCCGTTGTTGTTATTTTAGGAGCTGTATCGAATCGATTTTCATTGCTGATCGTAATAATCCGGCCGTCGTGTTTTCGATGTTTTACGAAGTTGGCTAGCTGGTTTTCTTTTCGTATTTACGAAAGTTTCACGGTTTCTCTTCAGAGTTTTGAAAATAGCACGGTTAATATTTTGCCAATTTCATTGTAGGATCTACCTATTTGCTTTAAACGAACTATATTTGCACGTTTTTGCAATGGACATTGATTTATTTTTGGCTTTTCTAACCATTTTTAGTAATTTATCTGTCTCACAATATCAATTAAATGTATTATTTTGCAATAAATCATTACAAACATAAAAAAGTGAGAATATGATTATTTGTGGGAGTTATTGTTGAAACATTGGCGAACAAAACTTGTTATTTTTTCATAAAATGCATTTTAAAATTACACCAAATATATACAGAAATATAAAATAAAATTAAAATATGTATATATATATATATATATATATATATATATATATATATTATATATATATATATATATATATATATGTGTGTGTGTGTGTATATATATATATATATATATATATATATATATATACATATATATATATATATATATATGTATATTTTTATATATATATATATATTTATATAGGTATGTACATTTATATATCTGTTTTATATCTGTATTTACACATTAAGATCTTTTGTTTGTTGATTTATGTATAATTTTACTTCATTTTACATTTTACTATAAAAAACTATTGAATAATAAGAAATAATATAAAATAAGAATTAAAAAAGATTCTAAAAAACATTAACATTTTAATAAAAAACCACAAAAACAATGTAAAAAGGTGTTTACAATATGAGTGTGTTTTATATTATTCGTATATATTTTTGTATATGCGTATGTGAAAATAAAATTATGCAAATTAGGCCATTAAATTATATTTAATTATAACAGTAAAAAGGTAAAATATTTAGTATATATATTAATAAGTGATTCATAAGGTCATATGTCATATGTCAAATGTGACAATCTCAAATGAAGTGACAATCAGGCTTATTCTGAACAAGTTCAGGAGTCAGGAGTTCAGCGTCGGTTACGCGAAACATAAATTAGGGGCCAGTTTTTCAGTGCGAGTAGTTTAAACTAAGTTTAAAGACCCAATCTTACTTACTTGGTTATGTGGACATTACAACCGCAAATCGATTTAGGTTGAATCTAGCATGCTTAGCTAGCCAGCACTTTTATTCGTTAGTTGGCGCATGTTAGATATTTCAAGCGCTGACAAGTTCTCCAGTACTTGGCTGTTCCACCGGAGATTAGGTCTGCCTCTTCTGCGTCGACCGCCAGTGGGTTCCGAATATAACACCTTCTTATCCGGAGCGTGTTCTTCCATTCGTTCGGTATGACCTAGCCAGCGCAGCTGCTGAAAACTTCGAGCATTCTCTCATCTGAGGTGGAAATTGTCCATGCTTCGGCGCCATATATAAGGACAGGCATGATGAGAGACTTGTAGAGAACGGTTTTTGTTGCTCGTGAAAGGGCCCGACTTCTTAATTGCTTATTTAGACCAAAGTAGTACCTGTTAGCAAGAGTGATCCTTCGTAATATCTCCAGGCTGACGTCATTAATGCTGTTAATGCTGGTTCTAAGATAAACAAAGGCCCTTACTACTTCAAAAGTGTAGTCATCAACACTGACGTGCTGTCCAAGACTCTGGAACTCTTCTTTGTTGATACTAGGTACTTCGTCTTGCCCTCGTTCACCGTAAGACCCATTCGACGCAACTCTCTTTCCAACTCTGAGAACTCTTAAACGCCCAATCTAGCTAGATTAAACTAAGATTAACCTACCAGTTGTTCCGCTGTTTAAATTTGATCTCTGTTTACATAAACATAGTTTGATCCTAGTTTAAACTTGTACTGAAAAACTGGACTTTAATAACATAAATTTACAGACCAAATCGATATAGGTTTTTGTTATGTTCTAAGTCTATGTTTCGGATAACCGGTTACAAGCAATCGCGTATAGTAGTTCGTGTCAGCTGCCATATCAGTATACAGTAACTGGAGTTTTGCAGCAATCCAGCAAGTACACAGAGTTGTATTGGGTATATATATATATATTTTTTAGGAATTAGCCGAATCAGACCACTTATATGGGTCCCTTTTCGTCCCTCAAATCGTGTGTTAATTATTTGTTCGGTTGCAGAATTCTTCTACTTCCTACTATAATAACATCACGCGTTATTTCAATCATGTCTTTGGGGAATATGTTCCACATTTCGAGTTCATCAATAAATTGGCGACCCAGTGTGGACATCCTCCTGCTTGTCAATGCGGGACACTGGCACACTATGACCGCGGCTGTCTCTGCGTCCTCCATGCATAATATGCAAATGTAAGCATCCTCCCCTTCAACAAGACCCATCTTACTGAGGTATTACCTGAAATTGCCATGCCCAGTTATTAATGCAATCAACCAGTTTAGAGTTAATCGTCCTAGATTGAGAGCCCTCCTCGATTTACTGCTCTTTGATAGCCTCAACGAAGCCTTTGCCTGTCTACAAGTAGATAAGATCTCCCATTTCCTGATATGGAGTTTCTTTATCCACTCTTCGACCTTTACCTTCACCGTCCCGTCGCTAAGAGTAACTACTCGTTCCGGTCCATAAATCTCAGCTTCAGATCCTTGTCTAGCCAAGGCGTCTACAGCTTCATTTTGTTCTATACCAATGTGTCCCTTCACCCACATAAGAATAATCGCATTACTACGAGCACACTCGTTAAGTTTCTGAACACATTCGAGTGCCAATTTAGAAGATACCGTAGGTTGTTGCAGTCGCCTGACCACCGCCTGGTTATCTAGTGCTAGCAAGAATTTCTTACCTTACACCTTTCCATCCAGTAGATGGTCTAGCGGTATTATGCATTAAACCAAGATTTTCTGCTTGATAGACCGATACGTATCTTCCCAGATTTAGAGTGCATGCCAGTCCCTACTCTTTAGAGAAGATTCCAGTACCCGCCTTGCAGTCCATTAATGAACGGTCTGTGAAAATACTGATGTCATGTTCTTCACATACATCATGTGTGAGTCTGTCTTCAATGAGTGTTCTGTGTGACTTTCCAGTAATCTTTAGTCTACCCATTCCTTCCATTGCTATTTGCGCCTTCTTTACACTGCTATATAACAGTGACAAGATGCTCCTGTGCCCTATCTCCGTGCCGAATCTATACCAATTATTGGTTGTCTTCAGACGTAATGCTGTTAATGCCGCCGACTTCATAATATACAAGTCCAACGGCAGCAGCCCCAAAAAGATTTCCAATGCTTCTACTAGGGTCGTCCGGATAGCTCCGATAATCCCAATACAAGCCATTCTTTGCACCCTATCTAACTTGCTTTTCGCGGTCTTTTGGGTGACCTTAGGCCACCAGACCACAGCAGCATACGCTACTAAGGGCCTTATCATCGTTGTGTAGATCCAGTGCGCTGCTCTGGGAGTAATTCCCCACATGAGACCGAACACTCTCTTGCACTTATGCAACACCCGCTTTCCCTTCTGGACCTTGTCCAGCTTGTTATTCAGAATAACACCTAGATGCTTTACTTCCTTGGAGACGTTGATGTCCGATCCAAAAAGCCTAAGGGGTCTATTGTTAGCCCAGTCCTTCTTTTGGTAAAGAGTACTGTTTCCGACTTACTAGCATTTACAGAGAGACCTTGTTCCGTGCACCATTCTTCAACCATTTTGAGTGCACCTCTCATGGTATGATAAATAGTGTTCAGGAGCGTACCGCTCACAGTTACCACTATATAATCTGCATACCCGACGGTGTGTATGCCTTTTGAGTCCAGAAGCTGGAGTAGGAAATTGACCGTGATGTTCCAAAGGATGGCCGATAGTACGTCCTTTGACTCCCTGTCCACCCTCCTTATAATGGTTGGACTGACGTTGGTTGGAACGAAACCAATATTATCGAAGGCACATTCTATATCCATAAAAGTAGAGACACATATTCCTCCACAAGACAGTTCTCTCTCCACTACGCGAACGAGTTCGTGCAGGGCCGTTTCAGTGGATTTCCCAGCTTTGTATGCGTGCTGACACCTGCTCAGTGGTTTTGTTAGAAGCGTTGCCCTTTCCATGTAGTCCGCCAGTACTCCCTCCATACATTTAAGCAGAAAGGAGGTCAAGCTAACCGGCCGGAAAGATTTAGCCTCTGAGTAGTCCCTTTTTCCCGGTTTTGGAAGAAAGACAACCTTAGTCTCTCTCCATTGAGTCGGAATATATCCTGTAGACAGGCAAGTAGTAAATATTTTCAGAAGCCTGTCTACAAGAGCTTCTGCACCCCACTGAAGTGTGTCTATATGGTTCGAGTGTCGCACCTTGTATATATAAAGGGTGTTTTTTTCGAGGTATAGAACTTCAAGTTGGCATTACTGTTCAAGATGGCGACCGATTTAACAGCTGTCAAGTGATTTATTCTCAGTTTGGTTTGGCAATTCATCATGAATAGACTCACGCCTGAACAACGCTTGCAAATAGTGCAATTTTATTTCGAAAATAATTGTCGTTGTTCCCGATTTTCATAAGCGAATTTTGTTTAGCGATGAAGCGCACTTCTGGTTGAATGGCTACGATGCACTTCAATCAAATCCCGAACGTGATTGCGCAAAGATCGATACAGTATCAGAGGCAAAAGTTGCAAGTACATTAAAAGAGTTATTGTAAATAGTTGATTTTAAATAGAGTTGATTTAATAAATTGTGCTGTATATAATCGTACAAAATAAGTGTTGCATATATTATTAACAGAATCCAGTGACCGAACAAGGTTAATTCAAATAGAATTAAATGCTCACAAAATAAAAACGTAACAGTTTTTGTCAGAAGTGGGATTCTGTTAAGATGGTGAAAATTGACCAACTGAAAGTGGACCAACTGAAAAAAACAGGTACAAAACTGCTTTTGTACCAAGCCATGGGGGCTAAGGGTATTAATGTAGAAGAACATGAGTTCTTTGAGGAATCCGAGATACATCCAGTCGGACACACTGAGGAAGAGAGAAAGATAGATTCGAGTGGTCAACTCATGCAATTCATGATATCCATGATGCAACAACAGCAGCAGCAACTGCAAGGAATTAATGTGAAGTTACAAGAAAATGCATCTCGCCAGGAAGACGTTATTAGTGAATTGCGTACGGAAATTCAAGGAAATGCGTCCCGCATTGACTCCAAGCTTCAATAACATTTGGCTGAATTGCGTATGGAAATTCAAGAAGGTTCGTCTCGCCATAAAACTTCATTGGAGAATTCCAGAAGACAATTAACTACAAACTTCAAGAAATTTCTGGGGCTATTAATGAGAAAGTTGCAGAACTAAAAGAACATGTAGATGAAATTTCCGGAACCATTAATGAAAAAGTCACGGATCTGAAGGAACATGTAGATGACTTGGAACATAAGTTCGAGAAATTACAGCACGAACTCAATCAACTAAAAATAAATGGACCAGCCATATCAGTGATTAGAGATTCAAGTACAATCAAATTAAAGCCACCAACATTTGACGGAAGTACGCCATTCAATATCTTCAAACTTCTATTCGAGACAACAGCTTCGAAAAATCAATGGGATGATAGCGACGAGACCGCTGCTTTAATAGTCGCATTAAAATTCAATGCTTCAAGAATGCTGGAACAAATGGTTCCAGAAAAAGATCGTGGTAGCTATCATTCACTGATGGACACACTCCAGCGAAAATATGGTAATGAATATAAGAGTCAATTGCATCGAGTGGAATTAAGATCGTGAGTGGAACGGAGTAATGAGAGCCATCAGGATTTCGCTTCCGATATTGAGCGCTTATGTCATCTAGCGTTCTCTGGTAATTCGGAAGAATTCTTCGAGAAAATAAAAATAGAGGCATTTGTAATAACTCCAATAAATGAGACACGAACACAGTTTTAATGTTTTATTACAATTTGATTAAATATTAATTGTTTACAAATTAAACGCTATTTCACATAGTCTTTTCGATTATCAAAACCCAACTTAACATATTTTCAACTACAGCGTTGCCACGCTTTTTTAATAATCTCCCGGCACAGATCAGTGTTGCCACATCCCTCCTATTTTTTTCAGCTTTAATTTCATCACAGGATCTACTGGATGCACTGCGTCTGCTGGTGGATCTTCCGTATGATCTGGTGACAAAGAATTGATTGACGTCGATGGCGATTCCTGTAAAGAAACAATACCCTCTGGGGTTGTATTTTCAAAGGTTGTTGATGCTGGTATCTTTTTGACATGGGTAATGTTCCTCTTAAATGTTTTCCCATTACCAGCTATTTCTACTACGTTTCCATTCCTCTCTAAAACCTCGTACTCAGTTACATCGAAATTTGTTGTCAGTTTATGTGGGAATACAACATTCTTGAGCAGTACTTTATCTCCCACAGCTATCTCTGATTCTTTTGCTTTTCGTCTCTTGTCATTTTTTTCCTTCCCCTTTTGCTTATTTATACAATCTAAATCTCTAGCTGAAGAGTCAATCATGTCTTCTGTTATATCCTGAATACTTGGTATCTTGTCCCGTATGACTCGGTTAAACATTAGTTCAGATGGAGGTGATCCAGTTGTGCCGTGAGGTGTTACATTATACATTAAAATGAACTTTTGTATCTCCTGCTTATAGTTACTTTTGTTGGCGCTGGCAATTTTCAATCGCTTGACCAGGGACTTATTCATATTCTCGACCTCACCATTGGCCTGCGGCCAATAGGGTGGCGTGGTGATATGTGTGATGTTGTTCGTCTTACAAAAACTTTCAAATTCAGAACTTATGTACTTCCGTCCATTATCTGTCCTCAAAGACTTCGGCAATCCGAGTCTACAAAATATCTCCTCCATGGCCTTAATGATCTTCTCAGAGGATATAGTTTTCAAAAACACCACTTCCTGATATCGTGAGTAGTAATTAGTACCAAAACGTACTCATTGTTTGGCAGTGGGCCTAATAAGTCCGTTGCTACACATTGCCAGGGACCATTCGGAAACGCATGCCTCTGCATAGGCGGAGGATTTGATATTTTTGATACAAGCAAACAGTCGCGACAGTTCTTTACAAAATTTTCCGCTTCTCTATCTATTAATGGCCACCACACTTTGGCTCTTAGTCTGCGTTTCATAGCTGACTCACCTGGGTGCCCCTCATGTGCCAACTGAAGTACCCTTTCACGCAACGACTTGGGTATCACAATGCGAGTGCCTCGTAGGAGAATATTACCAATCACCGAGAGCTCAAACCTGAATGGATAATAGTTAGTGGATTTATCCGAATCCCACGACTCCTGCTGGATATGTGTTATAATGTTGGTGATTTCTTCATCTTCGGCACTTCTATTAGCTATAAGAGTGCTTCCAAGAGGTAATGGAATAGATTTTGACACAATATGAAATATGTTATCCTCGCAATTTCCGTCAAATGAACTTGTTTCCGAGATTCTGCAAAGCCTAGACACAGAATCCGCTATATTCTCCTTTCCGATTCGGTAAATTACTTTAAATTTAAATGATTGTAACCGCAATAGCCAACGTTCTATTCTGGCTTTAAAAATTGCCTCTAGTGGTTTGTGGTCTGTCACCAATTCAAATTCCAGACCTGCTAGATAGTAGTAAAATTTCTCAACTGACCAAACCAGAGCTAAACTTTCCTTTTCCGTTTGGGAGTATCTTTTTTCTACGTCGGATAAACTCTTACTAGCGAAAGATATTATTTTCGGATCATTATTGGAATCAAACTAGATTAAGACTGCGCCCAAAGCGACCGGACTGGCGTCCGCTACTACCCGAGTTCTCCTCTTTGGGTCAAAATACGATAAATTGTGTATTTGAGACAATTTTATCTTCAGCTGTTGAAAAGCGTTCGCCTGATCTGGACCCCATACAAATTTTGTGTCTAAATTCAACAAAATTCTCAATGGTTCAGTGACATTTGCCAAATCAGGTATAAACTTACCAACGTACGTAATCAAACCCAGAAAACTTCTTACCTCTTCTTTAGTGTTCGGGGCTCGAAAATCTGTAATTACCTTGATTTTTTCCGTATCTGCCGTGAAGCCCTTTTCAGAAAGAATATGTCCTAAAAATTTTAATTTCCGGGTTTTCCAAATACATTTGTCTTCATTAAGCACGAGATTATGCTGCTTCAACACGTGGAGAACTTCCTGCACCGCCTTGTCATGTTCATCTTCCGTGCTGCCAAATATGATCACATCATCTATATAATTAAGACAATTGCTACAGGTCGCCAGCAGCCCTTCTAGTATGCGTTGAAAAATTTCAGGCGCAGAATTTACGCCAAACATCAATCTCTTATACCTAAATAGACCCTTATGTGTAATAAAAGTAGTTATTTCCCGGCTGCTCTCATGCAGTTCGAGTTGGTGGTATGCGCTTTTAAGATCTAACCTTGAAAAGTAATTTGCTCCTCTTAATTTTGTCATGAAGGAGTCAAAAGTAGGCAGAGGATAATTTTCCCTTAAAACAGCTTTGTTTGCGCGTCGCATATCAATGCACAGTCTCATTTTACCATTGCCCTTGAACACAATCACTACTGGTGAAATCCATGGACTTGGTCCATAAACAGGTTCGATTATGTCTAAACTAATTGCCTCCTCCAGTTTAGCTGCTACTTTTTCTTCAAGAGCAATTGGTATACGTCGAAGTGGTTGTTGCACAGGTTTAACAGAAATATCGATAGATAATTTTACTTGAATGTTTTTCATCTTGGGAAATGGCTTTACGTTGTCAACACGATTCACATTTAAACCAACTCGAAGTACTTTAAGTTTCGTCGATGTTTCACGACCTAATAACGACTGGCTTCCCTTTTCAATCACGTAAAATGTAGCAACAGTTTCTGAATCATTATTGATAGCGATCGGAGCATCAAAAACACCGATTACCTTAAGGATATGATCTGACGCATATGCTTTGAATTGGTTTGATGAGTTTGATCGAATATTCCATGTAACCGCTTTTTTATCTTTTAATATCTTCTAGTCATTTTCACTAACAAGATTAAATCGGGAGCCAGAATCAATCACCATTAAAAGTGATTGCCCTCCAACGCGGCACTCTATTATTTCATCACATTCGCAGTTGTCATCGATTTTGAAACAGTCAAATTCGCGCAATGCTTCACCATCCTCTAAATTATTTCTCTCATCATTGTGTATACAGCGAACTTTTGCAGGTCTAGTTTTGCGCTGGCTCCCGCCACTCTCATCATACTCGGCAAATTTCCTCTTAAAATTTGTTGTTTTGCACTTTAAAGCAAAATGACCAATAAGGGAGCATTTGTTGCACTTTGCATTACGTGCTGGACAAATCATGGAGTTTCCCATGTGACCACTTCGACCACACCTGAAACACTCGACATCTGAATTTTTAGGGAAGCGTTTTTTTGACGAAATCTTATTTACCATCTGCTCGTCAACTCGTGTAAACATGCTTTGGGACTGTTTATTGATTTGTTCATAAACTTGGCAAGCTTCAATGACGTCATTTAGAGTCTGCTCTTTTTCGAGTAGCCTCTTTTTCAGATCAATAGGAGCCCATGAATCAATTATCTTGTCTTTAATACAAATTTCTTCTATTTCTGTTTTTGTCGATCCAAAGGAACATTTTGAAACTTGTTGTCTCAATCGCATTAAAAATTTGTTAAGAGATTCTCCGTCAGAGGGTGTCAGGCTTCTATAAAGATGCCTTTCAAATGTTGAATTTCTTTTAGGCGAGAAGTATTCGTCTAACTTTGTAACTAATATATTGAATACATCTGTATCAGATTCTAAATTGATTTCAACCAGAGCACCAGGAATATTATAAATGACCTCTTGAAGTTGTGGTCCTCCCAAATGAAGCAACTTGTTTTTCTTTTTAACTGGATCGATTATTTCCTCTGATGCCAGATACAGCTTAAAAGATCGGAACCACTTTTCCCATTCTACACGCAACAACGATTTATCTATAACATCGCAAGGAAATGGTTTTATGTCGGACATTGTTTTTCTTAAAAAAAACAATATTAAAGCATTTGCCGATGGATGCACAATTTAATGTACTGTCAAATTCACAATTAAATGCGATTCCAATTCCACAATTTAATGTGCCATCAATTTCACAATTTAATTTGTCGTCAAATTCACTATTTAACGTTCCTCCTCAACACCACAATTTAATGTACTGGTTTGAACCAATATGAGGAACACATCAACCACACAATTTAATGTGTTTCTTTCCAACTTTATGATCTAATTTAATGATCTCTTCGCAATTTAATGCAATCGATAAACAAGACACAATTTAATGTGATTTTACTTCACCAATTGGTTAGATTTTATGTTTTTTTTTTTCTCCACACGTGGTTACACTCGTCGCCAATGTAATAACTCCAATAAATGAGACACGAACACAGTTTTAATGTTTTATTACAATTTGATTAAATATTAATTGTTTACAAATTAAACGCTATTTCACATAGTCTTTTCGATTATCAAAACCCAACTTAACATATTTTCGGCTACAGCGTTGCCACGCTTTTTTAATAATCTCCCGGCACAGATCAGTGTTGCCACAGCATTCATAGATGGTAACGTGATGTAGAGACAGAGCGTGCCCTAGTCATGTCACCAAGGAGTACATATGCGGAAACAATTAGTAGTGCCTTGACGTATGACGCCACCAGTTTAATGAGTCGAGCAGTGCCACGTGTACGCCAACTAGAAACAGAAACATCAGATCTGGTTAAAGCAGTGTGTCAGGCATTAAAGTCCGTAGTGCAGCCTGAAACAAGAAAAACAGGTCGACGTGCAAATAAATTTACTGGTGAGTGCTTCTTTTGCGACAAGCCAGGACACATGGCGCGTGACTGCCGTCTACGACGAAAGCGATCAAGGTCGAATTCTCCAGGAAGACAAAAGCAGGAGAATAAGGTGAACAGCGACTGCTCCACTAACAGAAATCAATAGTTAAACTAAATCGAGTCAGTTCAGCGGGGCGTGAACTGACTCCAACAGTGGGTTGCCCCATCATTCACATTTCACAACTACAGCGTGTGCCAAGCAGCTTAACTATTGATGGAAAACTGGACAATATCGAATTCATGTTAACCCTGGATTCTGGTGCATCACATTCTATATTCAATAGCGATTAGGTAAAGAGGTTTGAGCCTTTAACGGGAATAAAATTGCGTACAGCAACGGGTGAGGATGCACAAATTCTGGGTAAGATAAACGAGTATCTATTGGAAATTGCACGTGGGAACATGAATCCATTGTGGCCGACATCATCGAAGACGTAATAACTGGTGTTGATTTTGTGATTGACAACGGATTTACGTTAGATTTAATTCAACGGATACTACGCTATACAAATGTCGAGTTACCATTGAACATCTTTTACAAGCGTAGTGGAAACATCAAACGAGTATTGGTTTGCTGGAACGCCAAGAAAATCAGAAGCGTTGATTTGGGCACAGACGAATGTGGATGATGGAACAGGCAATAACGAATACTTAGTAGGGCGTTAGTGGAACCTAAAGAAAATACCGGTGCGAATGTTAAATCCAACTAATACATCTACAGTTGTGAAGAAAAGAATGGTGATTGGTCATTGCCAGCAAAAAGAAAAAGCTTTACAACTATTGGAGAAGTACAGTTCAATATTTTCTTCAAATGGAAAAACTGGAGGTCGAACAACCATCGTGAAACATCACATTGACACAGGTGATTCTAGACCAATTCGTCAAGCACCACTTCGAATTCCATTGGCCAAAAGAGATGAAGCCATTAAGCTGATTACCGATATGCAGAAGCAAGGTGTTATTGAAACATCAGTGAGTCCACGGAGATCACCAGTTGTGCTGGCAAGGAAAAAGGATGGAAATACCCGATTCGAAAAAGGATAGCTATCCCCTGCCCAGGAGCGATGACACTCTGGACACACTATCTGGTGCGAAGTGTGAGCTCTTGATCTGCAAAGTGGCTACTGGAACTTGGTGAGGAGGATAAAGAAAAAACAGCTTTCAGTATTGGCGATGGTCTATGACAATTTACAGTAATGCCATTTGGATTATGTAATGGTCATAAGTTTGTGTTGGACACACACGCGAATGGCTATAAAATAGGTGGTGTGCTTTCTTAGATCATAGATGGGCAAGAAAAAGTGATAGCATACTACTGTGTCATTCGAAGAGAGTTGCTCGCAGTACTGGAATGTGTAAAGTATTTCCATAAATACTTGTACGGTCAGTCATTTCATCTACGAACTGATCATGCAGCGCTAAGGTGGTTATTACAATTTAAAAATCCAGAAGGGCAATTGGCGCGCTGGATGGAAAGGTTGCAGAGTTATGATTTTACTATGTAGCATCGTAAAGGAGGACATCACGGCAACGCGGATGCTTTATATCGTCGTCCTTGCAAAATGGAATGTAAACATTGTTCTAGAGTGGAGAGTAAGGAGCACATTGTTGACATACGACTTACGAATATCTTCCCGGAGGAGTCATGGACCACCGAACGAGTGCAAGAAGATCAGCGGAACGACCCATATCTCTTAAATATTATGGAATACAAGGAGTAGGGCGTACGTCCAGATTGGCAAGAAATGGCTAATGAGAGTCCAACAGCAAAGGCATACTGGGCGCAGTAGCAAAGCCTGCACTTACAAGACGGATGTTTATTCCGATCATGGGAAAGTGAAGATGGAAAAATCACTAACGATCTTCTAGTGGTACCCATGAAGTAAATGTGGTAAATGAAGTGATAGCTGAGTATTACAATGGCTCCAGTGGAGGGCATTTGGGAATCACCAAAACCATCGAGAAAATAGAGAAACGATTTTATTGGGTTGGATGTCATTACCATGTCGCTGATTGGATTCAGAAGTATAAGGAGTGTGCAATGGCCAAAGGTCCCAATAAGAAAAGTCGAGGAAAGATGCTCCAATACACCGTAGGTGCTCCATTTGAGCGAATTACTATGTACATAGCTGGACCATTTCCAACACGCAACTCAGGGAACAAGTATGTTCAGGTGGTTCTAGATTAATTCAATAAGTGGCCTGAAGTATACCCCATTCCAAATCAAGAAGCTAGTACAATTCATTCGATGAAGGATAGCGTTATTGTGAATTTCACTGGATTGGATTGGACTTTCTTCCATAAGTGAAGCCAGCCTTTCCAGTTGTAGTTTAGCACTGCATGAAGGTAAAATCAGTATTTAGGCGCCAAAAAGTAAAAACCAAACGCAAAATATACTACTTACATTTTCAACAATTTCTAACACTGCGCTAGAATAACTAAAGCAAAATTTTGTTCGACAGAAAATTCGATAATCGACGAATATTTCGAAAGAGTTGCACAGCTGGTAATATGAATTTTCAGCGAAGATGGAAAATCGAGTGCAACTCGTAATAAAGATGAAGCTCCATATCAGGATTTTCAGGTATTGCGAATTAAGGTGTTCAAGCTTGAAAGATTATTTAATGCAACTGTATGGAACGTGCTCCACAACCGAAGTCCCAAATGCTTTTTTCAGGCTTTGCAGGTTCTTCAGGTGTCGTCTGATAGTTAACTCATTCGAACATTAGTGGTGGTGAAAAAAATTATGGTAACGGTGTAATTGCTTGCCATATCTAAGATAATTTTACGCAAATTCCAGACAATAAAACAATAGGAAATGTTTTTATTATATGAATATTAATATGAAAAATGTGTATAAAAGCATCGAACTAGCGTTTTTAGTCGATATCTCATTAGTCGAAAATTCATCTCTATACATAAAGTTATATTTACAAACTTCAAGAAATTGATAAACTCCTACAATTTCACTAAAATGCTTTCCATTTGATGAAATAATTTTTTACCTTAAATAAAAAAAAAATAAACAAAGGATAATGTTATAATGAAAGTGATTATAAACATTTACTGCAAAGTGTCGAAGCTGCGAAGAAGCATCAAGCGCGAAAAGTTTGTTGTGCAGTTGCGCGCCCTAAGAACCTGTAACGTCGGTTAAGTCTGAAAAGTCTGATCGGCTTCGAAACCCGCAACGACTGAAAAACCTAGCGTGGAGCCTCAGCTTCAGGGCCATTGAGTTGCCGATTATTTTTAATTAAAGAAAAAAGATATTCTTCCCGCATATGCTGTCATTCATTGGCACGAAACTATTAATATTTAATGCTTTAATAATGAGTTTGTCTTAAATTCGACAAAATATACGTATATTAGCAAAACATCATGATTAATTTTCATAAAGCTGATTGTAGGTAAGAGATTTAAGACAAAAATACACGGTTGTTCTAAATCCTTTTAAATTAATTCCAACAAATATACGATATATCGAGTATTATTTAATATTTATTTTTAAAGTCGTTTATTTCCATTTTATTATTATATGTAGATAAAAAAACCAATTAAATTAACATTTCATTTGTATCTTTAGACATTCTTATTGTTGTTTTTGCTATGCTTATATTGTACTCCTACATTGATATACATGCATATATAAGTACGTCATATAGAAGCGTTTGAATAACGAGAATTTATTAACACAACAATTATTAACAAGACAATTCTTTGTTTTTTTTTTATGTGGCTTCATATCCATTTATTTGCGAGTATTTGTAAATACGAATTGTACAAAGAAGAAATAGCAAACAACAATAAGAATAAAAAATAGATTAAATTAACATATAATAATAGATTAGTTCCATTCTTAATAGTTACGTTAAAACTAATTCATAGCCACAACGTACACTGTGGCCGCTTCATATAAGCCGATGCTTAAAATTCGGTTTTTAAAACGTGGTCTAAAAACAAAAATAAAAACATCGTTATAATCACAATTAATTTGCGCATATATAAATCACAATATTAAATCATTATTGTTATTATTGGTAGAGTTATATAATTTCAAAATTGACTAAGTTTGTAATTTTTTAAAACTTTGTTTAAGTTTAGATTGCATGTAGTATGAAGTTTGTGTTACTACCAAAGTTTTTTGCATTATTTGTTTAAGATAATTTTTGGGTTATTTAGAAAAAGGCTTTGATAATTTTTTTCACAATTTTTTTAAACGTAAAAATACGAAGTAGTGTGATTTTTTTTATGTAAAAACTTGAAGTACTCTTTTTTTTAATAGGCAAAAGGTTTTTGAATCTGAAAATGAGGTATTATAAAATAACCCCGTGTTAATAAATATCCGAAGAGAAAAGTGAAAGCCGTTTGGCAGAAATCAATTTTAAAATTTAACTTCTGTTTCTGGAGTTTTTTTTGTGCCAATATTCATTTATAACTAATTTTACTCTTTGGCACGTTTATTTTGCGAGAGAGGTATTTTTTGTAAGAAATCGGGGAATTTTAATATTTTTTTTCAAAAACTTTAAGGACTATATGGACACGAAAATTATAATAATTTTTCCCACAAACAGAAGCAAATTTTAAATATTTATCCATTAGAGCGGTATTTCAAGAAATTTTTATAGAATTTTCTTATAGAAGATATCAATTGAAACCTGCTATGAACTAAAGAAGACAATGATTATAGTAATGTATAATAAGTCATACTTAGTGTAACAGACCAGAAGAAAGCGTTAATTGTCTCTTTTGTACTTATTTTTAAATTAAATGTTGGGCTTATTAAACTGTACTTCGTTGGTTTCAAAAAAGAAATATTGTAAAAAATCCAGGTTTGACACCTATAAGTGTGCCTTGTAAAAGTTAATGATTAATAAAAAAAATCTCCTTACAGTCGGCTGCGGCCGACCAAATTATACCCTGCATATGTAGAGGTATATATAAAAAGTTTGCTCGTGTATCCATCCTTTTCTTCCACTTCTTTGTATAGGACCTACATTAAGAAGCAGGCGTACCTCATCAAATTTGGAGGATTTTGCCTATGATACTAATTAATTTTTCAATATCAATCCACACCTTAAATTTGTCCTACGCTAAATAGTTTGTAAGTTATGGAGCTTAAAAGTTTTAGCTTAATTCCCTCGACTTTGTATGGGAGACCTATGAAGGAGTGGGCGTGGCACACTGATTTTCTGCCAGATTATTTCCGACTATGATATTAATCTAAGTGTCAATTATGGTTATTTTAGGCAGGAGATTGCCGAAGTTACAGCTGTTTAAATTTAAAAGAATTTCAGTCATTTTGCATGGGGGCTGCAATGAACAGTGGGCATGGCGCTCCCATTTCCTATGAGCCTAGTTGCTCGTACAATACTTATCCATACCTTAAATCTCGTTGTCCTACGCTAAATGGTTTGTAAGTTATGGAGCTTAAAAGTTTTAGTTTAATTACCTCGACTTTGTATGGGAGACCTATGAAGGAATGGGCGTGGCACACTAATTTTCTGCCATATTATTTCCGACTATGATATTAATCTAAGTGTCAATTATGGTTATTTTAGGCAAGAGATTGCCGAAGTTACAGCTGTTTAAATTTAAAAGAATTTCAGTCATTTTGTATGGGGGCTGCAATAAACAGTGGGCATGGCGCGTCCATTTCCTATGACCCTAGTTGCTCGTACAATACTTATCTATACCTTAAATCTCGTTGCCTACGCTAAATGGTTTGTAAGTTATGGAGCTTAAAAGTTTTAGTTTAATTCCCTTGACTTTGTATGGGAGACTCATGAAGGAGTGGGCGTGGCACACTGATTTTCTGCCAGATTTTTGCCGACTACGATTTTCATTTAAGCGTCAATTATGGTTATTCTAGACAGAAGATTGCCGAAGTTACAGCTGTTTTAATTTAAAATTTGTATGGGGGCTACGATAAACAGTGGGCGTGGTACGCCCATTTTCTGTGAGCCTAGTTGCTCGTACAATACTAATCCACACCTTAAATATCGTTATTCTACTCTGAATAGTTTGCGAGTTATTACCGGTAACATTTTTTTTAATTTCCGCAACTTTGTATGGGAGACCCAAAAAGCAGTGGGCGTGGCACACTGATTTTCTGCCATATTATTTCCGACTACCATGTTAATCTCAGTGTCAATTATGGTTATTCTGGACAGAAGATTGTAGAAGTTACAGCTGTTTCAATTTAAAAGAAGTACAGACACTTTGTATGAGAGCTACGCTAAAAAGTAGGCGTGGCTCAACCACTTTTGGCGAGGTTATATAGTAGTATAACATAAGTCTATGTGCCAAATATTGTTGTCCCAAGTGGTATATTATGTGAGTTATAGCAAGTTAAAGATTTTGAAAATTTCGAGGTTAGTCGCTTTGAATGCTTGGTGTGGGCGTGGTTATTGACCGATCATGCCCAATATCAATCCCCTCCGTACCCTTGGATCATAGATTACTTATGCCAAATTTCATCGAAATAGCTCAATATTTACTCAAGTTATCGTGCGAACCAGCCAGGTGACAGACGGACGGACGGACGGACATCGTTAAATCGAAAATTTAATCGACGCTGATCACGAATATATATCTATGTCTATATCTCCGGAGATTCCTTCAAGTGGACACAAACTTCTGACCGAAATGAATATACCATGCATATTGCATTATGCAGGGTATAACTATATACATACAGATAAAAACTTTAAATTTTGTCAGGATTTTAAAGATATATTAAAATCAACATCTCACACAAATACATTTTAAAATACCTCAGTTTATACTCCCCTCACTCAACGGAGTCGGAATCCCTCTATCTGACAGAGCGGCGTATCTAGGAGTGGTGCTAGATCCGATACTCAACTGGAAAGATAACATGGAAAATGAGTGGAGAAAGTTTATATAGCTTACTACACTTGTAAAAGAATCATCAGCAGAAACTGGGTTTTAAAACCCAAAATTGCACTCTGGATGTATACTTCCATAGTAAGACCGATCGTGACATACGGCGCCTTGGTATAGTGGCCAGCATTAAGCCAAGTGCCCAAGTCTGGGCGCTCTACTACATAGAACTCTAGGGAAATTCGTAATGGATAGCCCAAATGAAATTGCTGGAAACAAAATATATGACATTAGCAGGTTTATTAACGGTTCAAGGTGGTTCGAATAGACCTCACTTCAGTGTTTCCAGGAGTGGTGTAGCAAAATGGCGCTTTTCTATGTGCTAATTGAGTCTCGGTTTCTGTCTAGCGAGCAGCACCTAAACCACCCAACCAACCAACCCTCTGGATGTGTATAAGGGTCAAACATCTCACATGCATTTGTTTATTCTTTCTTTTCGATTAGTACTAATCTTATTTTAATTACATCAACTTGTAAATATTTTTTTAAATGTTACAATAATTACAATAATCAAGAGTTTTGTTAAAGCTCATTACTATTCATTAGATAATAAAAAAAAACATAGTTTTGCACTCAACGATAGGATTAATAATTTTGAGACTGCTTGTGCAGTTTTTGACATTCCTCTTTCATTGATATTTTGACACATATTAATTTTGACACTACCTACTTTGGCATATACTGTGAATGACATGAGAACAAATTGTACGATTGCCTTACTTTGTTAATTATACTATGTATTTTTATTTTCAATTTGTTCGCCATTTTGTCATCTTCTCTCGCAGCTGAACTATTATGACGTCGCATCTAGAAAAATCTTATCTGAAGGGCGCAATCTTCTTTTCTATTATTGTTGGCAAAAGCACAAAAACAAAAACATCAGTTGCTGGAAGACCACGAAGCATACATTGTTGTTTTTTGGTTATGTGGGGCATGATAGTATTTTTGCTCTTGGCTTAGTCCGCATTTAAACACAAAAACATTTGCATGAAAAGCATTTTCAATTTACTTTTGATGTTTCGTTCGCGTTTACACGGCCAAAAATGTTTCTCGACGACATGTGAACTCCTTTGTATGTTTTATTAATGTTTGACATTACGAACAGTGTTCGGACTGTAAAAAATTGTCTAAATATGTATCATGTCGTGTTTTGATATTCAAGAAAAAGTTTCGATCAGTAATATATGTGTATAAAAAATAATATTTGTGGGATTCATGCAATCGTATAACATTCGGGTAAATCGCATAAACCTTTTAAAATTATACGGTTTATATGGTTATACGATTGTATTAATCCCATTATTAATTTCATGTTTTATTGTTACACATGCAAAAACATTTACAAAATCGCATAGTTAAATTAAAATATAAATTTATAGGAGCATGTAAAAAACAAAACAAAAAATCAAACATATGCCCAAAATCTAAAGGCGATGCTAGCATGAAAAAATGCAGCAATTGTGGAGGTAATCACACCGCAAATTATAGAGGTTGCCCAGTATATACAACCCTAAAGCTAAATTTCTCCGCTAGCAATCAACCTCTAAAACCAGTTGAGCAAACTCAGATAGCCAACTCAAGTAAGAGACAAAATATTGATGCAACACAATTCTTCTCTGCAATCCCAAACAAGAATCAAACCAATTCATACGCTAGCGTGTTAAAACAAAACCCACACCAACAAAGCAATGTAAATAATGAGCAGAAACACTCACTGCCCACCCAACAGCCAAGTACCCTTGAACATTTGCTTCAAACATTGATTCAGAATATGAACCAATTCATGAACTCAATGCAAACAATGATGCAAGAAATGATGAAAAATCAATCGATGTTACTCCAAACATTGCTATCCAGACCATGAGTTGTCTCAAGATATGCCACTGGAACGCCAACGGCTTAAGCCAGCACCGTTTGGAGCTAATTCAATTCCTTGAATCCAGCCAAATCGACATAATGATGATATCTGAGACCCATTTCACTGACAAAAATTGCTACCAAATACCATATTACAAACTGTACACCACAAATCATCCGCATGGTAAGGCACGCGGAGGAACTGCCATATTGATAAAAAGCAGAATAAAAGATTTTAGTAGCGTCTACTTGCAAGCAACATCCATATGTCTGGAAGAATACATCTCTAAGCTAGTAATATCTGCGATATACTGTCCCCCAAGATACAGTATTACCGAACAGCAATATAAAGAATTTTTCTCAACTCTTGGTAGCAAATTCTTGGTTGCTGGCGATTTCAACGCCTCACTCACTGGGGCTCCCGATTAATAACTCCAAAAGGCAAAAGACTATGTTCAATCATCACTAACCACGGCTACGATGTTATTTCAAATGGTCAACCGACATATTGGCCGACGGACAAGAGGAAAATACCCGATCTCATAGACTTTGGAGTCGCCAAAGGTTTGCAGATGGAAAATATCTCCACAGAGTGTAATTATGATCTATCATCTGACCACTCACCCACGGTAATATCTATAAAATCACCAAGCCCCCAAAGCAATTGCGTTAGAAAGAAAATAGACTGGTTAAAATTCAAGAAATATATAAATTCCCATCTTCCTCTGAGTACTGTATTAAGAAATGGACACGATGTAGACTCAGCACTCGAAAAATTCAACCAGCTGCTCTCATTAGCTCTCAGCTCAGCCACCTGCACAAAGGTATGCAAGCAATCAAACTATAGCCCATACACACCAGCCGATATTGAATTGCTAGTAAGACAAAAAAGAAGACTCCGAAGACAATGGCAAGAATTCAGATCACCGAATCTGAAAACACAGCTACAGCACTGCACTCGAAAGTTAAAGCAAGCCTTAAAAAATAAAAACAACAAAGAGTTAGAAGAGCACATAGCGAAATTAACACCTGGTGAAGCGTCAGACTACTCCTTGTGGAAATCAGCAAAAAAATCAAATCGGCCAATTCTCACTGATTCCCCCATCCGTTTGAGTGACGGTAATTGGGCTAGAAGCAACTGTGAGAAGGGTTTGGCTTTTGCAAACCACCTAAAAAGTGTGTTTACACCCAATCCACCCTCTTCACAGTCCTCATTACCAATATTAACTTCTCAACCTTGCTCAATAACGCTCAAAATTAAAAAAAAGGACATATTCAAAGCAATTTATAAAGATTTAAACCCAAAAAAATCACCTGGTCCAGATAAAATTACCGGTAAAATGATAAAAGAGCTACCTCCGGCTTCAGTAATTCATCTGATGCACATTTTCAATGCTATCCTTCGTATTAAACACTATCCCAAATGCTGGAAAACTTCAAAAATTATTATGATAGCAAAACCAGGAAAAGACCCTACAAAAGTTGCATCGTACAGACCTATCAGCCTCCTGCCTCTACTTTCTAAAGTATTCGAAAAGCTACTTGTCATGAATATAACTCCATTTATTAATCTCAACCAACTGATTCCTCAACATCAGTTTGGATTTAGAAAACAGCACGGCACAATAGAACAAGTCCACCGCATTGTAACTCTGATAAGGAACACTTTTGAAGAAAAAAAGTATTGCTCAGCTGTCTTTCTTGATATCACTCAAGCTTTCGATAAAGTATGGCACGATGGCCTTATTTACAAACTCAAACTATTACTGCCTGCAAATGTCTCCTCATTGCTTAGTAGCTACCTCACGAAAAGACAATTTCTCGTACATCACAAGGATTACACAACAAATCCATTGGATATTCACGCTGGCGTTCCTCAAGGAAGCGTTTTGGGTCCCTTACTGTATCTCTTATACACTTCAGATATGCCCAACAATAACTATACATTCATATCGACCTTTGCTGATGATACGGCAATATTGTGCTCTCGCTCTAACCCCATAGAAGCTACTAAACTCCTGCAGACTCATGTCGATTCTCTCGAAATCTGGCTAGCAAAATGGCGTATAAAAGTCAATGAATCAAAGAGCGTACATGTAACCTTCACGCTAATGCTAGATACATGTCCCCCACTTAAAATTAATGGCCAATCAGTTCCACAATGTTCCTCAACAAAGTACTTGGGTATTCACCTCGACAGAAGGCTGACATGGAAAAATCACATAAAGGCAAAGAAAACTCAGATCAAGCTTAAAATGAATCAGTTATGGTGGCTGTTACACAAAAGATCAAAGTTGAATCTTGAATACAAAGTGCTATTATATAAAGCAATCCTGAAACCAATCTGGACTTATGGTATTCAGTTTTGGGGCACCGCATCTCCCTCTAATATCGAAAAATTGCAGCGAATACAATCCAAGTGTCTGCGAATTATTGTAAATGCGCCTTGGTATATGAGGAACGTTAACATCCATCGAGATTTAAATGTATCCACAATTTCTGAGGAAGTTGCAATGTCCTGCAGAAGCTACAAACAAAAATTACACAATCATCCGAATCCCCTTGCTAGGCAATTGTTGCTGAGCAAGGGGCATCGTCGATTAAAAAGAAAAGACACACTGAATATGCTGTAAAATTGCTACATCTCGCGACTCAACAAATTGTGATGGAACGTAGGGGATATCACATAGTTTTATTTAGTTTGTAAGATTTTAATACTTATTGTTAGTTTCTTGTATAAGAAAGATTCAATAAAAAAAAATAAGCTAAAAAAAAAAAAAAAAAAAAATGTAAAAAACAGAGATCACTCATGTTATATAAAAGCTAAATTACATACTTATATGTACTAATTATATATATATATATATATATATATATATATATATATATATATATATATATATATATATATATGTATAGATATATATATATATATATATATATATATACATATATATATATATATATATATATATATATATATATATATATATGTGGCACTAAAAGCCCCGAAGGGCTCATTGGCCGAGCTTCTCTTCCATTGCTGTTGTGCATGTTAATTTCGGACAGTATTAGAAGGGACCTACTTATTTTAGCCGGATCCGATCGGCAGAACCATTGTGACATCACTTTTTCTGGGCTTTGTCACAGAGTTCTTTTTAGAAGCTTTTTCATGGCAAGTTGCTACTGCCGAAGGAATTGCCAATTGCTTGCCGACAGGTGGGTACTGTTCCAAACAGACAGAAGATCAGAAGGCCAACACACTAACCACTGAGCCACGGCACCCACTTGCCGTGTACTAATCTATGTTATATATTGCAAGTTAAAGTTATAGGAACAAAATGCAAGTCAAGCAAGGATAGTCTGAGCACGGATAACTAATAATAAGGACAAAGCGTGTCCCATATACCTAAAACAAAAACCCCTCTCTCTTCCCGTGTGTCCCTTGCTCACAAGTAAAATATATTTCATGTAAATGTTTTTGTGTCTAAAACAGGTCCAATGTATATTAAATTGAAATCCGTGATCTGAAACTTTACACAAATCCCTAAAACATTTACGAAATATTTGCTAGGTGAATTCATACAAGGTGGTGTTAATAGCTGATTTGGCGTTTATAAGAAGCTTTACTTCTATCGCGTGTACGCTGCAGCATGGTCAAATTTTTTTTTTAATTGTATATATTTTATTGAAACTTATAATTTCTGATTAGAACTAACAATAAATTTAAAAAAACCCTTTATCATATTTTGAAATTACTTATATATATACTTAATATACCAAATACTCATACGGTTCATCAAAGAAAAAATATGATAAAAATCGCATAGTTAAATTAAAATATAAATTTATAGGAGCATGTAAAAAACAGAGATCACTCATGTTATATAAAAGCTAAATTACATACTTATATGTACTAATTATATATATATATATATATATATATATATATATATATATATATATATATATATATATATATATATATATATATATACATATATATATATATATATATATATATATATATATATATATGTGGCACTAAAATCCCCGAAGGGCTCATTGGCCGAGCTTCTCTTCCATTGCTGTTGTGCATGTTAATTTCGGACAGTATTAGAAGGGACCTACTTATTTTAGCCGGATCCGATCGGCAGAACCATTGTGACATCACTTTTTCTGGGCTTTGTCACAGAGTTCTTTTTAGAAGCTTTTTCATGGCAAGTTGCTACTGCCGAAGGAATTGCCAATTGCTTGCCGACAGGTGGGTACTGTTCGAAACAGACAGAAGATCAGAAGGCCAACACACTAACCACTGAGCCACGGCACCCACTTGCCGTGTACTAATCTATGTTATATATTGCAAGTTAAAGTTATAGGAACAAAATGCAAGTCAAGCAAGGATAGTCTGAGCACGGATAACTAATAATAAGGACAAAGCGTGTCCCATATACCTAAAACAAAAACCCCTCTCTCTTCCCGTGTGTCCCTTGCTCACAAGTAAAATATATTTCATGTAAATGTTTTTGTGTCTAAAACAGGTCCAATGTATATTAAATTGAAATCCGTGATCTGAAACTTTACACAAATCCCTAAAACATTTACGAAATATTTGCTAGGTGAATTCATACAAGGTGGTGTTAATAGCTGATTTGGCGTTTATAAGAAGCTTTACTTCTATCGCGTGTACGCTGCAGCATGGTCAAATTTTTTTTTTAATTGTATATATTTTATTGAAACTTATAATTTCTGATTAGAACTAACAATAAATTTAAAAAAACCCTTTATCATATTTTGAAATTACTTATATATATACTTAATATACCAAATACTCATACGGTTCATCAAAGAAAAAATATGATAAAAATCGCATAGTTAAATTAAAATATAAATTTATAGGAGCATGTAAAAAACAGAGATCACTCATGTTATATAAAAGCTAAATTACATACTTATATGTACTAATTATATATATATATATATATATATATATATATATATATATATATACATATATATATATATATATATATATATATATATATATATGTGGCACTAAAAGCCCCGAAGGGCTCATTGGCCGAGCTTCTCTTCCATTGCTGTTGTGCATGTTAATTTCGGACAGTATTAGAAGGGACCTACTTATTTTAGCCGGATCCGATCGGCAGAACCATTGTGACATCACTTTTTCTGGGCTTTGTCACAGAGTTCTTTTTAGAAGCTTTTTCATGGCAAGTTGTTACTGCCGAAGGAATTGCCAATTGCTTGCCGACAGGTGGGTACTGTTCGAAACAGACAGAAGATCAGAAGGCCAACACACTAACCACTGAGCCACGGCACCCACTTGCCGTGTACTAATCTATGTTATATATTGCAAGTTAAAGTTATAGGAACAAAATGCAAGTCAAGCAAGGATAGTCTGAGCACGGATAACTAATAATAAGGACAAAGCGTGTCCCATATACCTAAAACAAAAACCCCTCTCTCTTCCCGTGTGTCCCTTGCTCACAAGTAAAATATATTTCATGTAAATGTTTTTGTGTCTAAAACAGGTCCAATGTATATTAAATTGAAATCCGTGATCTGAAACTTTACACAAATCCCTAAAACATTTACGAAATATTTGCTAGGTGAATTCATACAAGGTGGTGTTAATAGCTGATTTGGCGTTTATAAGAAGCTTTACTTCTATCGCGTGTACGCTGCAGCATGGTCAAATTTTTTTTTTAATTGTATATATTTTATTGAAACTTATAATTTCTGATTAGAACTAACAATAAATTTAAAAAAACCCTTTATCATATTTTGAAATTACTTATATATATACTTAATATACCAAATACTCATACGGTTCATCAAAGAAAAAATATGATAAAAATCGCATAGTTAAATTAAAATATAAATTTATAGGAGCATGTAAAAAACAGAGATCACTCATGTTATATAAAAGCTAAATTACATACTTATATGTACTAATTATATATATATATATATATATATATAAATATATATATATATATATATATATATATATATATATATACATATATATATATATATATATATATATATATATATATATATATATATATATATATATGTGGCACTAAAAGCCCCGAAGGGCTCATTGGCCGAGCTTCTCTTCCATTGCTGTTGTGCATGTTAATTTCGGACAGTATTAGAAGGGACCTACTTATTTTAGCCGGATCCGATCGGCAGAACCATTGTGACATCACTTTTTCTGGGCTTTGTCACAGAGTTCTTTTTAGAAGCTTTTTCATGGCAAGTTGTTACTGCCGAAGGAATTGCCAATTGCTTGCCGACAGGTGGGTACTGTTCGAAACAGACAGAAGATCAGAAGGCCAACACACTAACCACTGAGCCACGGCACCCACTTGCCGTGTACTAATCTATGTTATATATTGCAAGTTAAAGTTATAGGAACAAAATGCAAGTCAATCATTCTAAATTTCTTTTAGAGGCTCAAATATTTTACTACTTTCACATATTTGTTTTATTACAATGTGATTAGCACATTCATAATAGATCATGCAATTAAAAAATAAATATATATATATATATAAAATGACCAAAAATGGTAAAATATGTTGAGTTTCAAGCTTACTCTTGTAGTTGCGGTAGAAATGAGAAAAACGTGGTAGATTTGCTACAATTGCAGGATAGTCTGAGCACGGATAACTAATAATAAGGACAAAGCGTGTCCCATATACCTAAAACAAAAACCCCTCTCTCTTCCCGTGTGTCCCTTGCTCACAAGTAAAATATATTTCATGTAAATGTTTTTGTGTCTAAAACAGGTCCAATGTATATTAAATTGAAATCCGTGATCTGAAACTTTACACAAATCCCTAAAACATTTACGAAATATTTGCTAGGTGAATTCATACAAGGTGGTGTTAATAGCTGATTTGGCGTTTATAAGAAGCTTTACTTCTATCACGTGTACGCTGCAGCATGGTCAAATTTTTTTTTTAATTGTATATATTTTATTGAAACTTATAATTTCTGATTAGGACTAACAATAAATTTAAAAAAACCCATTATCATATTTTGAAATTACTTATATATATACTTAATATACCAAATACTCATTGCCAATGTTTTGAGCTATTACGGTTCATCAAAGAAAAAATATGATAAAAATCTTTTCTCTTTAGCCGGATATGTCCTCCGCTTTTGAGTAGGTGTAACGACAAAACATTGGAATGCCTCTCAAGCTTAGCTAAATAGTTCTTAGCAAATGTGGAAACTTCATCAATTACAATCGGAATGTGTAAGTCTCTGTGGACATTCGAGTTTTTAATGTACCAAAGGGCATTGGTAATCATTCGAAGGATTGTAAATTGGGTTTTTTGGAGGGTTTTAACATTTGATGGTGGGTTTAATGGCGGTCTTATAAAGTAGTACTTTATAGTCCAGTTTGAGGTTGGACTGTCTGCTTAAGAGTCAGGCCAATTCATTTACTTTAAGCTTTATTTGAGTTGCTTTGATTCTTATATGCGAGTCTTCGATCGAGATGCATTATGAGATATTTTGTTTCTACAGCTTCTAAGGCTTGGAGTTAATTAGCACAGGTGGACAAGAACTCCTGCATAGAGTGAACGTGATGTGAACACATTTTGACTCATTGACTTTTATTCTCCAGAAGTCAAGAGTATTTACATATTCTTGGAACATCGACGAAATTATAGGTGACTGTATTGGTGTTGGTTGGTATATCAGCAGTGTATAGCGTATAGGGCAGGGGGTCCAATAAGCTATCTTGTGGTACTCCAGCCTGAACGAGGTATTCAACTGAGGTCAATCATTTATGTCTTACCACAAATTGCCGACCTGGAAGGTAGCTTTCCAGTAATATGTGGATGTTGGAAGTCAACATTTTCTTTAAATTGTGCCGAAGGCTTTCATGCCAGACCTTATCAAATGGCTGGGTTATATTGAGAAATACTGAGGAACAGTACTGCTTTCTTTCGTAAATGTCTTGCATAGTGCTCGATTGCTTGGACTAGCTCGATAGTGCGGTGCTTCTCTCCGAAATCAAACTGATGCTCAGGTAAGATGTTTTTGTGGAAGGTAGCTTTCCAGTAATATGAGGATGTTGGAAGTCAACATTTTCTTTAAATTGTGCCGAAGGCTTTCATGCCAGACCTTATCAAACGGCTGGGTTATATTGAGAAATACTGAGGAACAGTACTGCTTTCTTTCGTAAATGTCTTGCATAGTGCTCGATTGCTTGGACTAGCTCGATAGTGCGGTGCTTCTCTCGGAAATCAAACTGATGCTCAGGTAAAATGTTTTTGTGGTTAATTGCATTTTTAATGCGCTTTATTATCAAATTTTCAAAGAGTTTTGAGATAATAGATAACAAACTAATGTGTCTGTAGGACGCGACGTTTGTGGAACCTTTTCCAGTTTTGAGGATCATGATAATTTCGGAAGTTTTCCATGCCGGTGCGAATTATTGCATTAAATAAATGACAAATAAACAAATGTCAAACTTAGTGTTCAATTGAATCTAATCTGAATAAGGTCATTTTTAAGTACATATAAATATAACGTTTCCGTCAATTATTGAATGTAATGTTATATGTTTAACCAACGCTGTGCTTTTTGTAAATGTACATTCAAGTCAATTAAATAGAATTAAAATTCCATACTAAATTTCAAATATAATAAATAAGTTATTTATAATCGAAAATGGTGAAATGTAATAATCGTTAAGAGAAAATCAATGTTTAGCGGCATTTTGTGCCGCCATAATTGTAAAATATATTTACATATAAATTATCTAGAAATTATTATAATCGTACATCTAGTTATTGAATGAAAGCAATTTAAGCGGATGTTCTCAATCAATATCGTATATAATATACGATTTGAAGCAATATTAATAAGTTGGCACTTTATTTTTCTCAGAATGTTAAATACATTATGTATGACGTACAAATAAAATTCAAATTAATACATTTCAAATATGAATTAAATCTATCATATAAATTCATTTTTTATCCACTCTTCTTTGGAATACATATCAATAAAAAAAATGCATACTTGCTTTTCTAGATTACTAATACGCCTACATGGTTTTGCATATATAATGACTAACGCGCTTAAGTTCTAACAAATTATTGATGCTTTCAATAAATTTCGGACTGCTTAAAATGGTGTTTTCAAATCATCCCAAAGGCAGCAACAATCTTTGAAAATTGAATTTATATAAAAACCAAAGGAATAAAATCAAAATTAAGATAGTGAGACGTTTGTTTTTATTGGTTCGCTTTTTTTTTTGTTTTTGGAAACAAGTTCCAGTAAATTTTTGTTCTTCTCTTTTTTTAATTGTAGATTGTTTTTTTTAAGTAAGCTTACACTGACTGTCAACATAGTGGGTAAGCACATGAATGACAAAGTGTGAAACAAACCACCAGGTAAAATGAAATAAAATAAAAAGAACAAAAATAACAACAACAGAAGCGAGTGACTATTATATTTATTATGTTTTTGGTGTTGAACAGCTTGAACAATGTTGAATATAAAAAGCTTATGCCCACCTTAAAATACTGATCAGTTGTGCTCTATCTATTGATCGTGGTGATCGATTGATCGGTTTTCGGTTCTGCTATTTTTGTTTGTACCTTATCAACAACGTGTAACAACGTTCACACACTGTTACACGTACACTAACACGTCAAATACGGCAGTTATTGTTTGTGTTTAATTCCTTGTAGTGAGTGGATTTCTTGAAGTTGGCTTAAAATAAAACATTCTTCTGAAGAAGAACCGATTAATTTTTTTTATTTCTAAAAAAAACATTCATAATGGTGAGTTTAATATGCAATTTTCTGTAGCTCACTACTGCTAAATGATATATCTTATACACTTTATTTATATTTGTTTTATGTAAACGTGATTTGAATTTACGTTCGCCGTTTTTACGTTCTCAAGATTTATGGTAGAAATAATTTTAAAAAAATAAGGCAGGGGTATTTAGTAATTCATACCCGTTTTATATTCATTGTAGTTTGTAATTGTTGTACTCAGAGTCTTCCATTTTACAGTATACCCTAGATTATTGCAATTATTTGAAATATATTCCAAATCGAATTTAATAAAAAACGATTATCATTTTGTGAAAATTTTAGAATTAAATAAACAAATAGCAAAAAAAAAAAAAATTAGGATGTGAATAAATTCCGGTAAGATACTTTATATTTTAAAGGAAATAAAAAAAAATTACACAATGACACTTCTTACATACATTCACATCATTTTATTTAGCATAACCGTACTTGTCTGTTTACAGCTTTACTTTAACTGATCTATTTTTACTCTTCATATTATTTTCATTTGTATTTTAAGTAAAAAGTACGAAGATTTTTTATAAGCCTTGAATTCCTGATACAACATAAATCTCTACAAGGCATTGATCATTAAAATGAGACCAGAAAGATTTTTTTATCACAGTTGGAGCTCATAAAATGTTGTGTTTCCAGTAAATCGCATGTCAAAATTTCGTTGCTCTGAGTTTCTATCATTGCTCTCGCACTGCATTCGACCTAAGAATTTATTTTTTTACAATAATTTTTTTATTTTTAGAATAGTGCTATATTGTTAATTTTTAAAATAAAAGTGACACTTCTATTACCAACCGATAAATTCTATTTTAACGAATTGTTTGTGATGTAAAATTTATTTATGATAAATCACTTTAAAAAATTTCAAATTAAATTTAAAACAATTCGATATTGATATTTGTCACGTTCTGTCTGCAGCTCCGTTATTATTAAATTTGGTAAGCAAACTGGGACAAATGACACATAGTGCAACGAGGAAATATTACAATATTAATAGTAATATGTAGGCGAAAAATAAAAATAAAAATGTACTATTTAATGATATTAGTCATTATATACTATTATTATTAACAAACGCAGAAAAACTCGAATTTTTCAAATAGTAAATATTTACTGATTGACAGCATTTACCTATGTAGGTTTTATAATATCCCAGTAGAAAATGACGGAAATTAATTTTTAACATTGTAAAAGGAGCAAAACTCATATTTATTGTATGCAAAGTTGCCGTTTTGGTAATGTTTTACCAAAATTGGTAATTTTTTTTTTTCTCTAATACGTTTTTGGTAATTTGGCAATTTTATCTTCTGTTTGGTAATTTTTTCGCTGCCTTAAGGCGTTTTTATTCCTCGCAATCTGAAGATAATTATCTGTAATGCAGAAAGGTTGAACTATAATTTTATTCTATTATAATTAGCAAAGTTTCACCAAAGTTTATTAAATGTGGCAAGCTGTCAATAGTTTGTCAGCTCCCATCTATGAATTGTGCACATCACTAAATATCCGTAAGAGCGGTTTTACTTTTGTAGTTTGTAATTTTGATTAAAAGTTCAACCCAGAATTGCAGCGGTCGACGGTTAAACACTATTAACATTAAAACACAGAAAGTCATATGGAATAGCACATAATTGCAACGGCAGCGGTTTTACCGCCGACGTTTTTCTGTCCATTTAAATTTATTTCTATTTTACCGTCCAGCAACAGCAGCAGCACAGTGTTAATTGATACAAATAAATGTAAGTACGTACCTGAAATTTAAAATAAAAGTGGTCGTTTTTTGATACTTTTTTAAATTTCTGGCTGATTGTATGTCATGCGAAACAGACAGATAGAGAGAGAGAGAGAGAGAGAGCAATCCCCTTAACCTTCTTTTGGAGTATCATTTGGTACAAAATTTGTTTATCGCTTGCTCTTCTGGCTCTTCTGTTGGGGTGTATGAATTGTATTGTATGCTAGAAGTATGGTGATTTTATAGTCTTCATAATCTCAACGACAGAGAAATAGAATGCTAGCTAGCAATACCAACATACACATGCAATACATTCGGAGAAATCCAAATAATGTGAGGAGAGAGAAAGAATAATAATTTATTATATTTGAATAGCATTTATGAACATGAATGTCTTTGGTGATATAAAGTTACTTTATAATATATTCTATTGAAATAATTTCTTCTTTCGTGAATTTCATAAGCCTATATACATATGTATGCACTTATGTAGGTGTATTGTACAATAAGATAAGTCCGAATTATTGTTTTCAGATTTTTTTATTTTAAATAAACGAGTCAAAGTCACATGCTCAATTGGCTTTTGTCTGTTTGACCAAGAACATTAACTATTTTTATAAATCGATGGTTTCAGTCGATGGTTTTGCTATTATTACGTCTAGTTTCTAAATGCACAAACAGCCAGTATAAATGATATTGTGGTAGAAACTGTGTTCGAAATATGCAAGGATTATTGCTGATATTTCTTCATTAATATTTGTTGTCAATGTATTTTTCTATTTCACCCTTTCATCAGTGTTAAATTGTTTGTATTGTATATATTCGGTGCTGTTCAAGCAACCCAACTTTATGTGAAGTGATGCTGGTTCTCACTACAATTAGAATTTAATTAGTTTGACGACAAAGATTGACAATAAATGGCATTCGGCATCGGTATTATTGTGGATGGGTTGATGGATGAAGAAGAAATTAATGGTAAGAGAAAATCGGTTTACAAAAGCTAAACTTCTACGTCTAATACAAATAAGTTCATATTAAATTCACACTGAAACATTGTCTGAACATCGCGGAAATATTTTTCACTTTATTCAGAATAATTTTATATCCTTTTTTAATTATATTGTGTGCGTTTTTGCATGTTTGGTGCCTTTTATAGTTGGAGTTGGCAAATTATTTAATTAACCAAAATCTCTCACTCTCGCAACTTTTGCCATTCCTTTTCTTAATTTACGTGTATACTTCAGAATGAGGCTATTCTGAATAGGCTCTTCGACATCTCGGATTTTAATTATCATATGCCTTTACAGTTTTATATACGTACACGATGGAAATTCAACTTGTACGTAAATAAATATGTTAAATCAACCCAATGTCTTCATAAATTTAGTTTGTTTCTCAACAATATCAACAATAAGTAATATTTGTCTAAGAAATTTCACTTTTTAAAACCCACACATTAACACTTTTAGCAAAAAATTATGAACATGAACTTGAACTCTATTTGCAAATTTAAAATATAAAGAAAAAACAACAACCAAATACACAAATAACAATTTAAATGGTTAAAAAATAAATAATAATAATAAATACACACTCTCACGCATGCGGCGCGAAAAAAAAACAACATGCATACATAAATAAGTTATGAATTTTTGTAAAGAGAAGACGAGCCTAACAGAGCTAACGAATTTATCATAAACTTGTTTCGACGCGATTTTTTTGCTTGCGTCTATAAATTAAGACCATAAAACAAATTATTTAGAAAGAAAAATGCTTAAGATTAGCAAACATCGTATTTTTTTCGATGTGATAATATACAATACAATATGAAATGTAAGAATTTATTTATTTTTTGCTTGTTTTTCATACTCATATAACATATTTTATTTACATTATTTTATTGTTTATTGCCATCTTGATTATTGAATAATATTCAGAGCGATTATTCAAATTTTACATTTGTAATAGAATATTATTATTCAAATATTCTTTGAATTTATCTTCAGTTTTTTATTTTAAATGTGCGTATTTTGTATGTTAATCAAAAATTAAACGAATTTTAATAGATATGATCAAAGGTTTTCTTATAAAGCGGATTACTTAATAATCAAATCATTATATTAATATTTGGGCATAAAAATTTTAAAATTCAATAAGAAATGCGCATATTCAGATACTCACTCTCTCTCTATCTCTCTCTCTCTCTGTATGTACCACTTTTTCAAGGTATATTAATAGAGGTGGAGCAATTGTAAAAGAATCCTCTTGCCTGTGTCATGTAATGTCAGAAACTGTTTCCTTATAGTGTGAAACTCGTACGTTTGGGGTTTCTTCTTTACTTCTTCTTCTTCATTCTGTATGTGCTCGATGTTGTTTTTTTCACTCCTTCTCCTTCATTCGTGAGAACTCTCGATAATGGCTCTTCCTTAACATTTGAACTGTTTCGATTGTAGTCCGTCTAAATCATCTTGTCTTATTTTTGCATCATTGCATTCCACTGCGTTTTGCAAGTCACACAAGTTTTTTCAGATCCGAGTTACCTTAGTTTATGTTTCCATTAAAAAACTCAAAATCTAATTACTATACGCATTCTGCACTTAGAACTCTTTTTTTACATTACTTCCAGCCCTCGTTATTATTAGCATTTTTGTCTATGAACCACACATTCTGCAAAAATTATGTGCACCTATACTTATGATTAAATTTTCTGTTTGTCAAAAATGTATATTCTTCTGTCAAAAATTGCAATTTAAATTTTATTTACCTCATATCTGTCGAAAATTTACTCATATCGTACTTTGCTACCGATTCACACACACTCTAAGTATACAAGTATAGCCAAGATAGCCAGAAGCTGTAATATATAACATATTGTACTACCTGAGATACGTATGTATTTCAAAATCATATTCTTCCACTCGCTAGAAGATTTTGTGAAGATTAATATTTCTCTATTCAATAAATTTCAACTTCAAAATGACAGATAGAAGAAGAAAATTTACTGATTTGATCACTGAATTAACAATTGATGGATTTAAGCAACGGTTGATACATATTTGAGACGAAATATACCAGAATATGATGGGTGTCGCCTCAGTGGGTCCTCTTCCAAACATGTTCATCTCATCTTAAAAGAAATTTGTGCAAGTTTAGAAAGTGTTCATTGCAGATCTAGGACATTTTCATGAAGCAAAATATATTTATTTTTATTTTAAATGTGTTTAAATGTGATTGCATTTCGAGGAGTCTGCAATACTTAATTCTATATGTTTCACGATATTAATAATATTGTCACAAATGTTTACAAATGTGACAATTATACCCAAACCATTAAAAATTCGTTGTCATATAATATAAACAATCAGTTGTCAATTAAACTTGAGTATCATTATGTGAATGGGCTCAATTTTAAATTGAAATTGAGTAATTTGGGTATTGTGTAAATATTTTTTATTGTAAATTGACTTAATTATGAATGTCAAAAATTTGACCGTATTTAGTTTTATTGGACATCGAAAACTATCAATATTTATTTTTTTTTCAAAGCATATATTTATTTAAAAAATCTTCTGATTTTCTCTCTTATTTCTCTGTTTTTACAGCTGCCAATACAACAAACAATTCTATGCGGAGTTCTCCTACTTTTAGTTGGCACTCTAGCTAATCATAGTGTTTTAGGTAAAAAAGTCGGAAAACGACAAACTTGTACAACTTGCGATACTAGTCCAAATACAATCGTCTATCACCAACAAGTAGCGAGTTGTACAACTTGCGGTCCGAGTGGAAATTCGGTCATCTATAGTGAACAGACAAGCGGTATTTACAAAACGAAACAAATAAATATTATGCAATAAATAACGCTTTCTGTTGACAAATTTTTTCCAATGGGTTTAATTTAAATTTGACATTTTAATAACGCTTTTTTTGCTTTTTATTATATTTTATCTATTATTTATATGCTTAAAGACTTGCTTAAGAATATTTATTATGACAATGCTTTTAGCTTTGGTTGGTAAACGTAATCCGCAAGCAATTTTCTGTCGTCTAACCTGTTGGAGGTTTTAAAAAATCCTAAAATATGCTTTATATGCTCTACGTTTCTTATTTAGTATTACTTAAATTTGTTTTTAACGTTTATTTACACAGGGGGCTGTCATGGCAATCCCTGCGGTGTAAATGCCATTTGTCAGGAAGCTGCTGGTGGTCGTCCTGTCTGCTCATGTCCACCCGGTCATAGCGGTAACCCCTTGACACACTGTAATCGTGGTGAATGTCTGGATAATGTCGATTGTCGGGGTGATCTACAGTGCAGGGATAATCGTTGTGTTAACCCATGTGTGGGTTCTTGTGGTTCGAATGCCAATTGCGAGGTGAGTTATGAAACATTTGTGATTACTTAAAATTAGCCCAAAGATTTATAATATATATATTTTTATAGCCAAGAAATCATGTTGCTGTCTGCAGTTGTCCAAATGGTTTTAACGGTGATCCATTCACTGCTTGTCATCGTATTAATTTGGGTGAGTTTATTCAGTATGATAATTAGGGATTTGAAAGACTATTTAGTGAAAAAATTTTAATATAAGTATTTTTCAATCGGAAATACAAATTGTAGCAATAAAATTCGTGTTATAATGTTAAAAATTACGCCATAAATGATTGCAACGTAAATAACTAATTACCCATATACCTTAGTATGTATTACGCAATCGTTGATCATTATTATATTACATTCTATTTGATGAACTCATTTAAATATTATTGTAGCACGACTACTTTATAGTAACATACAAGAAGTATAACAAGGCATAGAACAAAAATTACGAAAAACAATAGCTGATATATTCATAAATTTACTTACAACAATTATGATTGTGGGAAATATAGTAAAGCAAACATTTAAATTAATTAATTACAATTACAATTAGGCGGCACTTACAATATTTCTATAAAATAGGTACACATTGGCTGCTTATCGACCCACATATAAGAAACAAACAAAAGAAATTATATAATCACAAAAAATCAATGTAGTTATTCAATCTTTTATGGAATTTAAATGATATGCAACAAAACAAGTTTGAAGCAAAACAGTAATGAATTTCTACAATGTTTGCCTTCAACACGGATGACATGCACGAGGAAACGTAGCCGTTTACCTTCATTCTAAGCATATGCATGAGTAGATACACCAAAAATTTATATGTGCAATGACAAAAAAAAAAAAAAATAAAAAAAAAATATATAAATAATAAAATCAAGCGTAAAAGTACATATTTTTTCTCACGAAAATCCATAAACAATCCCACGCATGCAGTTCTCCTCCATTATTCAATATATTGCAATTTGCAATATATTTTTTGCAATGTGCTATTGGTCTTATTTTTGTTTTTCTTGTATTTATGCTTAGTAATTGTCAGAGTTACACGTCATACAATAATAAAAAACAGACGAAAAATTCGTTCATTATTTTTGTTTGCTACTGCAAACAGAAAAAATTTTTAATAACATAGACACGACAGCAGACTAAATAAATATACATATTTCGGGTCATTGATTCGGATCCTGTATTATTTTCACTCGGTCAGGTCGTATTTCATCCCTAAACTAGGAAATGAATTGATCAAAATGTAAATACTTCTAAAAAAACCTAGAATCGCCCCCAGATGTGCAAAATGTAAGACTGACTCGTATTAATTATGTCTCCTCAACATTTTTTCTGAATATACTTACTCATCGCTACTACTTACATATATATTTTTTTATAAATATTACTCCAACCGCCTTCAGTGTGCTTCTATAGCGAGAAAAATATATTGACCCCAATTAATTTGTACTAATTAATTTTTTTAAATCATACTTACCTCCTGCCTTAGGGATACTCCGATACAACTATTAACTTTATAGCACCTGAAAATCGGGAATTTCCAGAACGCCATCACTTATACAAAACAAAAGCTTGAAAGAGAACTAAAGTTATTAAGTAGACTCTTTCCCATCGATTCGAACTATCTACCACTGATTTACTCAATAACGCCGTACGATCAATTCGCTCAAATGAATTCGTCAGGCCAGAAATTGACGATAAAATGATAAAGGAATGATATTGGACTATCGTGAAGGGAAAGTGCGGGAAGTGGCTGAGGCTGTAGTAACTCAACTGAATGGGTACATCACATTCTACATGAATATTTGAATCCTCTTGAGTTTTTACATCATTTCGTAATCGTAAATGAAACAGGAATTCATCAAGGCCAAGGATAATAACAGTATACTTTTCATGATGAATCGAAACCGAAGAAGGCCAATGTGGGCCTGTTAACTCACAAGGTTTTTATTCAGATGCATCATATTTTACATAAACGATTAAAGAAACGTTGGACGAGGTGTATCTAGCTAAAAATGTTGATAAGTAAAACAGATTTCGCCGAATAAGGCGTTTCTTATTTCAATTTTCAGGGTTTGGTTGAACCATTCTCTCATCTCCATTAACCTACGACCAGCAAAATTAAAGAAAAATGAGATTCATCCGATTTACTCATTGCAATACCTCCTTCATAAAAAAGTTACTGTCGAGGAGCCTCATAAACGTCGAGAACCTGTGCAATGCTTAAACTGCAATGAATACGGGCACCCAAAGACATATTCCAAACTAAATAGTGTTAGTGTTATATGCTCAGAAATACACCCCACGGAAAAATGCCCGAAAAAAATGGATGATACAGATGCCAAGCGTTGCTCATTACAAATCAAATTAAAAATGCTGCAATTGCATTGGCTGCAAAATAAAAACTCAAAACTCAGCCTCAATATTAAAGTTTTGATTTATAAATCGATTATTAAACCGATCTGGACATATGGTATCGAATTATGGAGCTCGGCTCGCCCCTCGATCATTGAAAAAATCTAGAGAGTCAATTATAAAACGCTTAGGCAAATAACTTGTGTGCATTTGTATGTAAAAACATTAATTTTCATAAAGGTCTTAATATTGATACAATTCCTGAAGTTCAGGAAACGCTTGCTGTCAATATAATACTAGCTGTTTAAATTACCTCCTAATTAAATGTAAATTACTTGCTATTTAGCTTAACATTTAGTTTTAAGATTTGTGAAATTATTGTCAATTTCTATAGGATAGATTCATTAAGTATCAAAAGAAACGAAAAAAAAAATTAACCCCTCTGCTTCAACTTTTCCCTCAAATATGCTTATCCCTACAAAATTGGCGTTCTTAACATTTTACAAAATTATTACTCTTATAAAAAAACGCTCTTAAAGTAAGTGAACGTTGTGCAGGAAAATTCATGGAGGCTATTGTTATGTTTCACTTCATCAGAGGGCAATTTCTGAACAATTTTGTAAGGAATCCTCTCTAAGTATTGGGTGTGTGAATTAAAACAATTTAATGGTCAAAAATCATTTATTTTTAAGAAATATGTAAAAATTCAAAGTATTGTCCATCAGAAACTATGACATTTCTCCATCTTTTAGGCAATTTATGGATTCCACCCCAAAAGAACTTCGCTGGCCAAAAACGAATCGAGCCAATTTTTTATTCCGGTGACTGAAGTGAAGCGTATCCTTTAAGGGCGTCTGCATGGACCGGAAGAAGTGGTAATCTGAAGGCGCCAGGTCTGGGCTATATGGCGGGTAGGGTAAAACCTCCCATCCGCTATTAGCAAGATAGTTTTTGACCGGAATAGCAATGTGTGACAGAGCGTTGTCATGGTGAAATATTAACGACTCGTGTCTGGTCGCATATTCCGGCGTTTCTCGATCATTGATCTCTTCAACCTCATCAATTGTTGTCGGTACAGCTCTCTCGTAATGGTTAGACCAGGTCTTCAAACTTTTTCGGCTATCCAGAGCGTTCTTTGTCTTTGATATTAAAAACATCGTTTTTGAAGCGTACAAACCACTCCTTACACTGCGTATTGGATAAAGAATTGGCGCCATACAATTCCACAAGCAAAATATGATTTTCAGCAAATAAGTAACTTAACAAAACTTCCCGCAAATATTGTTTTTCGCCAATTCTCAAAATTTTCCATTGTGAAAATAAATATGATGCGCGCAACCAAATTGAAAGCTGTTGACTGATTTTGACAGCAAGTGAATAGATATTTACGAGTACGAGTACGTACGAGCAAGAATGATAGAAATACAGATTGCGCCTTGATTGAACAGTTATCTTTTTTGGTTAGAGTTTGACAATCGGCAGTTCCTATGCAGACGTCATAAACGAAAAGAAAATTAACCGAAAAGGACAAATAAATTTGTGTAATTTTTGCATTTGTATAGTACGCGGTTACTTAAAAAAATTTTGATTGAAAAAAAGGTGATTCTTATAAATGAAGTGTGCAGTGGCAAGTTGCCATAACGATTGTTCCGACAAATCGTTATTAAAGAACTATTTTACCTTTTCGTGTGTTGTATATTTCGCAAAAAAATGGATTAGGTTCTGTCGGCGATTAAGTCCTTTCAACCACAAAAATAGTGTGATTTTAAGGACCATTTCATAAATTATGATTTTATAAACCTCAAGCAATATGAAATGGGTAAAATTTATTTATTTTATTTGCACAGCATGCGCATTTCTGAAATGCTCCTAATTTTCCAAGCTTTGTGTCGAAATTTAAATTGAAGCGCGGGGTTGTGCCAACTGGCTACCGAGTATTTGATAGGACAACTCTTCGGGGACAGCGGGTTCAGCGAAGAGAAAATAAGCTCATCGTTGATATGTTGTTGCATCAACAAAGTTCGGAAATTGCAATTAATGATAACAAAAAATCGTTGATTATTGTATGGAAATATTCAACTGTTTAAATTAACTTATTAACAGAACTAAGATTAGATTGCTGGCTATATATCTCATAAATTACGACACGAAGAGGGAGATACTGCGATTCAGGATGGCGCTGATTCAAGTTACACCTGGGTATACATATGTGCACAATAAAACTTGTAATAAAAACATGAAACCACTTCGCTTTTATTTACATATTTTGGTCCACAACTTTTCCACTTAAGCAATTTCTGTTCAGTTTAGGTGACATACATTTCGTGATATATTTATTTAATTGTTTCATCTACTATTTTTCATAATATATTAATAAATATTGCTTATTTTACAATTTTGTATAAACGTTCGCAGTTTTATTTACATTTTGTATGAGATTTTGACACTTCTTATTTGTCTATTATTCGCACTGTTTCGTTTATGACGTCACAGGGCGCAATCTGTATTTCTATCATTCTTGCGTACGAGTATCATATATTTTCTCCTAAAAGCAGATACTTCCAACGAATATCATTAACAAAAAAAAAGAAAAATGTTATATATATTTTGATGAAATAACCATGTCCTTCAAATTTAAAAATGTAAATTTTATCGCAGGTACAAAATAGTCTACTAAAAGAGAAAATAGATGGTAGGCAGCAGATGCGTACGCGAAAAACTCACAATTGTCCAAATAATATATAATTGAAAAAAAAAATATTCCAATGGTCAAGCTTTTATTTTATTTAGCTTATTAATGTATTATTAGAATCAAAAATATGGGCCCACAGGATTATAATACATATAACTTATTTTTATTGCAGATGAACAATGTCACCCTAGCCCCTGTGGTACCAATACAAAATGTGAAATCATCAATGGTGTACCAACTTGTTCATGTTTACATGGTTTTGTGGTAAGTATAAAAAAAAACTAAATAAACTTATAGAATTTAGTATCTACTCATTAATTGAAATTAGGGTAATCCATTGAGTGGTTGTCGCCATGAGTGTGATCATGATGGTGATTGTAATTCACGTGATACGTGCAAAGACTTCAAATGTGTTCCAGCCTGTCAACAATGCGGTGTCGGAGCCAATTGTAATACAGTGAACAATCATCGTGCCGTCTGTGAATGTCCAAAAGGCTACATTGGCAGTCCATATACCGAATGTCGTCCAGAATGTTATGGCGATAGCGATTGTCCATCAGGTAGACCGGCTTGTTTCTATGGCATTTGCAAGAACACCTGCGATGGTGCCTGTGGTGTTGGTGCCGATTGTAATTTACGTGGCCTAACACCCGTTTGTAGTTGTCCACGTGACATGACTGGCAATCCTTTCATATCATGCCGTCCATTTACTAAAGGTAAGTACTTACTTAAGAGGAGAAAGATGTGAATAATCAGTAATTTGCATTTGATAATCATTACAGATGATCTTTGTTCACCAAATCCATGCGGTACTAATGCCATTTGTGTACCCGGTCATGATAATACTGGCAAGGAACGTCCCGTTTGCAATTGTCTCCCTGGTTACACTGGTAATCCACTGTCATATTGCTCACGAGTAAGTAGAGTTTTATATTGTATTTTTGCTTCAAAATTTTTATATCATCCACTTTATTGTCTCTTTTGAATTACAGGGTGAATGCTTGAGTAATTATGAATGTGCAGACCATCAAGCTTGTATCAATTACCAATGTGTGAACCCATGCATAGGCAAGTGTGCCCCAGGTGCTACATGTGAACCTAAATCACATTTGGCAGTATGCAAATGTCCACCCGGCTATACCGGTGATGCACTTATTTCGTGCCGTCAATCACGTACTGTACCAGTTGCTAAATATCATGGTTACAGTGGTGGTGGCAATCCATGTCCAGTGTGCTAAGATGTGTGCAAACTTTTGAGTAAATATGCATAGCAACTAACTGGCAGAGGGAACATTCAATGTACTTTCACTTAATAACTGCCATTTTGCAATAAACATAATCTAAATCTCGCCATTTGCACTGTTGTTTTTGGACCATCTCTAATTCGTGGTCTTTTTTTATAAATAATTAATGCTCATAATTTATATTTGTTTATTTATTTTTTATACATTTATTTACCTGTGTATTTCTTAGTTGTTTTTAATCCATCCGTATTTGACTTTATATTTGATATAGACACCCATGCTTGTTTTTAGAAATAAATTTTCGTTCTTTTACTTGTCGCCATTTTGGTACGCTTATTAATTTAATAAATACTATAATTATTGAATAATCTGAAATATTATTTTGTTATTTACATGAGATAAGTGCACTGGATAATTTCATCCTCTTCAGTGTTGTTTTCGATTTGTCGAGTTTCATCTAGTCAATTGCTTTTTAGCGGCTTATGGAAAAAGGAAAATTGATAAATAGTCAAACGATTTTCTTCGATTTCCTTCCGGTTATATGGCATTGTTAGATGTCAAGTAAAAAGATTGAGTTAAGATCTGACCCTCTCAAATGTTAAACGTTGACCCTCAACAACATGTCTCCTTGTATAAAGGACGAATTCTGTCTAACCAGGGTGTACACAAAAGTGTGCGTTAGTGTGGATCATGAAAAAGTTTCAAAATTGTACACCTAGTTTAAAAGATTATATTGAAACGTTAACAGGATAAAAAAAATTGTTTTCTTAACCCTTTTCTTATCCTTTGTTGGTTGTTCGATTAAAAAATAATTATAACTTGTTTAAAAGCTATCAGGAAGGGAGGGAGGTATTTCCTTAATATATGACTTTGAAATTGAACGAGCCCATAAAAATCATATTCAGTTTCCCTGATTCTACCCCTCTAATCAAACAATTTCTATCATAAAATTAAAAAACCAATAAACTCTGCCTTTGAAGTGTGTAGCTATCCCTAAAACCAAAGAAGTAATAACGAAATGAAATTTTCAATAAGAGTTAATATCAGGCTTTAGTTTTATGATGGAAAAATGTTTGATTAGGAGAGTAGAATCGGAGCAATTGAATATGATTTTTTATGGGCTCGTTCAATTTCAAAATCGTATATCAAAGAAATATAGCCCTCCCTGATAGCTTTTCAACAAGCTATAAGTTTTAGTAATCGGGCAATCAACAACTGTGCTATGATAAAAAATCCATATTGGTGGTTCTAAAAGGGGTAAGAAAAACATTCATACAAGGGCTGAAATTTTGAACATATTTTTTTGTATAGGAAGTGATCCAGATTGATTGGAAACTTGACACTATTAAAGGCGTATTTTATATCAAATAGGTCCGAATGTCAAAGTGAGACACAATTGAGCTGATCTCCAAGATTCGAAGAACTGCGCACATAGGCTGACAGTACACCTCAAATGAAAGGATTTGACAAAGATTCTCCGAATCCAATTTTGGTATATTGTGCCTTAAAGCTTTAAGGTTTTTTCAAGTTTCATCATCATAGGAAGAGCAATATCTAGCAAAGGGTTTGGATATATTCCATATTTTCTTTCAACAAAATGTTGCACAAGTTGGTCGTCATTGAACTAATTAAAATACGACATCTTGATAAATGGATATTATCCCAAGAATTCTGGGTAGCGGAACATGAAATATTTTTTTGATTTTGGGTTCCTTATTTTCAACATCCTTCCAGACATGCACAATCGGATTTAGGTCAAGTGATTGTGTCGCCTATTCCAAAACCCATACGTTGTTGTTTTCAAACTACATTTTTCGAAGTATGCTTCGAGTCGTTGTCTTGTATAAAGACCAGTCATATTGGCATTTCTTTTTCAGCATAAATCAACATTGCTTCTTGTAGGATTCTTGCAACATAATAATTAGCGTCAATTATACCAACAATGTTAATTGAAGGATCTACGCATTGCCATTAAAATAATATCCGCAACATTCGTTTCAAACCTCCATGCTTTACGGATTTACATGAGTATCTGTTTTGAAATTGTTGATTAGGAGGAAGTCTAATGTACTGTTTTTTATTGCAGTGATCAAATTAAACGATTTTTGCCTCATCCGTCCATAAAATATTTCTCCATACACTCTCTAGCTCATTGACAAATTTTTGTTGGAAATTAAAGTATATTATTACGTTTATATTTTGTGAACGTTTAATTCTAGCCGAAACAACTCTGTTCGATCACTGGATTCTGTCAATAATAATTGCAACACTTATTTTGTACTAACTATGTTTAACAACAATTTATTAATCAATACTTCTATTTACTATCACTCTTCAATGTACTTGCAACTTTTGCCACTAATACTCATCAATGTTTGCACGATCACTTTCGGAATTGTATTAATTAATTTGTCAACAAACTAGCCATATTTATACTCTGTGGCAACACTCTAGAATTCTTCGTTAAATTCGACACACTGCGTCATTAGTTTTTGTTATTATCTCATATGGTCCTTTCCAATGGGTCTGTAGTTTAGGGGACATGCCTTTCATTCATTGTGGATTATGAAGCATTACAAGCTCTCCTTCATAGAACCCTTTTGAATTTGCTTTCAAGTCATCTTATCGTTTATCATCTGCGACCGCTCTCTGATGAACTGATATACTTTCGTTAGTGCAGTTACCTTCGGTTGATCTCGTTGGTGTTGCGACTCCAAATTTTAAATCAGCTGGCAGTCTTAACTCGTTTCCAAAAATTGCCATTGCCGGTGTAGTAGCCGTCGTACCATGTTGTGGGCATCGATATGCCATAAGGAACATTGGTATATGTACATCCCAGTCTCTTAGGTATTTATCTACGACTTTTCTCAAATATTTCTCTAATGTACGGTTAAACCGTTCTACCATGCCATAAGATTGCGGATGCAATGGTGTTGTACGTGTCTTGTGTATACCCAACATACGACACATCTCTTGAAATTCAAGTTATTTGAAATTTAGACCTTGGTCTGAGTGTAACTCCATCGGTATACCAAAACGAGTAATTCAAGTGATTTGAAATTTAGACCTTGGTCTGAGTGTAACTCCATCGGTATACCAAACGAGTAATCCATTGCTTAATGAATACATCCGCAACTGTACAAGCTTCTTGATTTGGAATGGGGTATACTTCAGTCCATTTACTGAAGTTATCTATAACCACCAGAACATACTTGTTCCCTGCGTTGCTTGTTGGAAATGGTCCAGCTATGTCCACAGCAATTCGCTCAAATGGAGCACCTACGGTGTATTGGTGCATCTTACCTCGACTTTTCTTATTGGGACCTTTGGCCATTGCATATTGCTTACACTTCCGAATCCAATCAGCGACATGGTAAGTGCAGGCTTTGCACTGCTCCCAGTATGCCTTTGCTATTGGACTCTCATTAGTCATTTCCTTCCAATCTGAACGTATGTGCTGCTGCTTATATTCCATAATCTTTACGAGATCTGGGTCGTTTTGCTGATCTTCTTGCACTCGTTCGGTGGTCCATGACTCCTCCGGGAAGATATTCTTAAGTCGTATGTCGACAATGTGCTCCTTACTCTCCACTCGAGAACAATGTTTACATTCCATTTTGCAAGGACGACGATATAGAGCATCCGCGTTGCGCGTAGATGACAAACTAGCCATAGCTAAAAGGCAAGATTTAGACACAATACTAAACACATTAAACAAACAACACGAAATAATACAATTTATTGTAGAAGTACAAAAAGACAACAAAATCACCATATCTTGACGCAGAACTACACAGAACCGACAAAGGCATAAAATTCAATTGGTATATAAAGGATACATCATCGGGTAGGATAATGAATTTTAATTCAAATCATCCGATGGAACAAAAAATCCAGCACAGCAATAGGCAGGCATTATACACTGAGTATACAACATTATAGATGACGAATTTAAACCGCAAAATTACATAAAAATTAGGACCATACTCACATAGACAAGAAACAACGACTAAATCAAGAACAATGACAAACCTAAATAAATCAAAACAAATACATTGGAGGAGCATATGTATCAAACTTAACAGATAACAAAATATTAACAAAAATCGTAAATAAGAAAGAAATAGCATATGCACATAAACCGCACACCAGCTCTAGGAAGTTATTTACCAACACTAAAGACAAAATCGAAATAGAACGAAATAGAAAGAAAATAATAATATTTGTTGAATTCAGACGCATTACACAGATAGGTTAGTAGCAATACAGATGAATTATATAACTATATGGTTGAGGTACAAATAAATGAACGAATTTTATGTTATTTGTTATATTGCTTTTTTTCCTTATTGGAGATTTTAATCAGATTTAGGGGTTACGAAGAGAGCATCGTTTTGATTGGTTTATTTGCGGATTCTCATCGACGTTTGTGTGTGGAACTCAATGAAACTAACGGGCTTTAATGGATTCTATTATATAGAGAACACATTGCATGATTATTATTGGCAAGAATATTGTAAGGATTGTGATTGGCGACAGTAGAATAAAAACAAAATGTCCGAATTTATTACGCTCTTTGTAGGTGGTGATCGGTCTTATTCTATTTACTTTGTACAATGTTTTTAGGTTTGTTTACGTACTTTCGCAGTAAAAACTTGCGACAACGAGTAAGTAAAATAAGCATTTAGAAATAAGTAGTATATAAAAAAAAAAGAAAACAACATTTAATAAGAATCAACGTAAATAAATACAACAAAACAGACGAACAATAAAAGGCTTCCTAAAACAAATATACGCTCCAACATCAGATTACGATGACGTAGTTGTTGAACGTTTTTATGAACATATTGAAGCAGGAATAAAAGACGACGTTTATACTTGGAGATTTCAATGCCAAAGTTGGAAAACAAAATGATGATGAATCCGAGACTGCTATTGGAAAATTTGGAATAAACTGCCGAAACGATAGAAGACAACAAATGTTACTACATTTTCTACAACATAATAATATGTACTTAATGAACACATTCTTTCAAAAGAAAGCTCAAAGAAGATGGACATGGCTTAGTCCTTACGAAAGAACAAAGAACGAACGAACGGGGACGGACGATATAGAAACTTTAAACAACAATATAACCGAGGCAATACTAGAAGCACAGAAACAACATTGTAGAAAGCCTAAGCATAAAGAAGAGAAAATAAGCAAGGAAACAAAACAGCTCATGGAGCAAAGGAGAAAGGCACGAGAAAAGCAAGATATACATGAGATGCGCAGGTTAAATAAGATTATATCTAAGGAGATACGAAAGGACATAAGACATAAATATAACACTTGTCAAATTGAGCAAACTATACAAGAAAACAAGAGTATGAAAATAATGAGGAGAAATTTATCAGAAGGAAGACATCAGATTTTTAAACGTAAAGATGAAAGCGGACATGTGACAACCAATAGTGCACAGAAATGGACGAAGGAGGAGAAATTGAGCAAGTTTTTAACTACAAGTATCTCGGACATGAAATAAAAATTGAAAAGGACAATCAGACTTGTGAAATAAATAGAAGAGTGGGACTTGGATGGACAGCGTTTGGTAAACTGAAATACATATTTAAAAGTGAGCTACCTATGTGCTTAAAAAGAAAAGTATACGATCAATGCGTGCTACCTGTTATCACCTACGATTGTGATACATTGACTTTGACCAAACGAACAATAAATAAATTGAGAGTGTCTCAGAGGGCAATGGAAAGGTAAATGCTTGGGGTAACCAGAAGAGACAGAATAACAAATAAATCGCTGAGAGAAAAAACGAAAGTGACAGACATAATAGAAAGAGTGACATGAACAAAACGGCGAGAAGCTGGGCATGTAGCTCGTATGACTAAAAGATGATGGACTAAAAGAGTCCTTGAGTGGAGATTGAGAGAGGATAAACGTAAAATAGGAAGACCACCTACAAGATGGAGTGACGACATAAAGAGAGTTACAAATAACTAAATAAAAACAGCTCAGGACAGAGAAAAATGGAAACATATGGAGGAGGCCTATGTTCAGCAGTGGACGCAAATGGCTGGATGATGATGATGAAAACACATAGCACTCAAGTACAACAATGAGACGTGCCTTAGATTCAAGTATTATTTCGAATGCCAAAAGAAATTAGCCAAACAAAATAAAAGGCTGAAATATCTGCTGCAATGCAAAAAATAAGGAAATAATCCCGAGTATTTAAAGGGTGTACTAGCATCACTGAGACACAACTTCAAGATGCTTAATACACAAAAAATGTCCACCAAAATAGAACAACTATTTATGAAAAAAGTATTACAACTTGAAATCAAGGAAACGCAATTACATATCAATACAATTGACAAAACAAAATCATATAAAATGCAGGAACTGAGGAAAACACTAACAGAGGAAGAGAGCAACAATATAATGGTTGACATGCGTGCAAAGGTTTTGTCATTTTGATTGCTATATGGATATAATAAAAATAGATTGCACATGCGTATTGGATATTGATAATGAATTTTTATATTTCAGATAATATATTGTATATATATATATATATAATAATATAGAATAATATAATAATATATAATATATATATAATTTGCCCGATATATATATAATATGGCCGATTTTTGGTACAAAACGAAATTGAATGTATCAGGTGCGCATAGAAAACAAGAAGCAACCATGAATTACATATATAACTATATGGTTGAGGTACATACAAAATGGCGAATTCTATGTTTCTATGTTGCTGCTTGTCCTTATTTGAGATTTTACTTAGAGTATCGAGTAAAAACAAAATGTCCGAATTTATTACGCTCTTTGTAGTTGATGATCGGTCCTATTCTATTTACTTTAGCCGCATTCTTTTGCAGGCGAGTTGCAAAAGAACACTGACTTATAGCCGAAGCCCATAGAATACTTTATATACGCCAATCTGTCATACACAACTAACAGCTGAGTTAAAATACATGGATACGTATGAAGTGATGCCAAATCACTCTGTGTCCTCAATGCAAAGTATACAAAATGGCCGACTTTTATGTATAGTGTATGTGAGGCAAACAGGGTTGCATTTTAACAATAATAATTTATAAAATTTTAAAATTTGTATGAAGTGATGCCAAATCACTCTGTCTCCTTCAACGCAAAGTATACAAAATGGCCGATTTTTATGTATAGTGTATGTGAGGCAAACAGGGTTGCATTTTAACAATAATTATTATTAGAAAATTTTAAAATTAATAAATATTGCATTAAATGGATGTTCAAATAGTTATTGAATGTATAATAAAAGTGCTATACACATATTTCATTTAAATAAAATACATAAATAAATACCAAATAGTAAATTTGGATATGAACTACTAGAAGTGAAAAAACAGCACGTTTGTGAATAAACTAAGTAACTAAAGGGAAATTATATGAAGTAAAAGGGAAATTAAATGCGAGTTAAGGGAAATTTAATGCGACAACGACAATCACGAATGACGAAAAAATTGTATCATTTGACGTGATATCATTATTCACAAATATACCCGTACAATTATCTATAAAAACAATAATGAACAAATGGAAAGACATAGAACTTAACACAAACATACCCAAACGAAAAATTTAGATATATCCTCGAGTTTTGCCTAACGGACAACAACAATTTCACATTTAACAACAAGACATACAATCAGATCTACGGCATGCCAATGGCCAATCCGCTTTCAACAACCATTGGGGATATAATTCTGGACAAAATATTAGATGATACATTTGACGAGCTTAAACAAAAATAAATTGGAACAATACATATTTCGAAATACGTAGATGACAAACTAGCCATAGCTAAAAGGCAAGATTTAGACACAATACTAAACACATTAAACAAACAACACGAAATAATACAATTTATTGTAGAAGTACAAAAAGACAACAAAATCACCATATCTTGACGCAGAACTACACAGAACCGACAAAGGCATAAAATTCAATTGGTATATAAAGGATACATCATCGGGTAGGATAATGAATTTTAATTCAAATCATCCGATGGAACAAAAAATCCAGCACAGCAATAGGCAGGCATTATACACTGAGTATACAACATTATAGATGACGAATTTAAACCGCAAAATTACATAAAAATTAGGACCATACTCACATAGACAAGAAACAACGACTAAATCAAGAACAATGACAAACCTAAATAAATCAAAACAAATACATTGGAGGAGCATATGTATCAAACTTAACAGATAACAAAATATTAACAAAAATCGTAAATAAGAAAGAAATAGCATATGCACATAAACCGCACACCAGCTCTAGGAAGTTATTTACCAACACTAAAGACAAAATCGAAATAGAACGAAATAGAAAGAAAATAATAATATTTGTTGAATTCAGACGCATTACACAGATAGGTTAGTAGCAATACAGATGAATTATATAACTATATGGTTGAGGTACAAATAAATGAACGAATTTTATGTTATTTGTTATATTGCTTTTTTTCCTTATTGGAGATTTTAATCAGATTTAGGGGTTACGAAGAGAGCATCGTTTTGATTGGTTTATTTGCGGATTCTCATCGACGTTTGTGTGTGGAACTCAATGAAACTAACGGGCTTTAATGGATTCTATTATATAGAGAACACATTGCATGATTATTATTGGCAAGAATATTGTAAGGATTGTGATTGGCGACAGTAGAATAAAAACAAAATGTCCGAATTTATTACGCTCTTTGTAGGTGGTGATCGGTCTTATTCTATTTACTTTGTACAATGTTTTTAGGTTTGTTTACGTACTTTCGCAGTAAAAACTTGCGACAACGAGTAAGTAAAATAAGCATTTAGAAATAAGTAGTATATAAAAAAAAAAAGAAAACAACATTTAATAAGAATCAACGTAAATAAATACAACAAAACAGACGAACAATAAAAGGCTTCCTAAAACAAATATACGCTCCAACATCAGATTACGATGACGTAGTTGTTGAACGTTTTTATGAACATATTGAAGCAGGAATAAAAGACGACGTTTATACTTGGAGATTTCAATGCCAAAGTTGGAAAACAAAATGATGATGAATCCGAGACTGCTATTGGAAAATTTGGAATAAACTGCCGAAACGATAGAAGACAACAAATGTTACTACATTTTCTACAACATAATAATATGTACTTAATGAACACATTCTTTCAAAAGAAAGCTCAAAGAAGATGGACATGGCTTAGTCCTTACGAAAGAACAAAGAACGAACGAACGGGGACGGACGATATAGAAACTTTAAACAACAATATAACCGAGGCAATACTAGAAGCACAGAAACAACATTGTAGAAAGCCTAAGCATAAAGAAGAGAAAATAAGCAAGGAAACAAAACAGCTCATGGAGCAAAGGAGAAAGGCACGAGAAAAGCAAGATATACATGAGATGCGCAGGTTAAATAAGATTATATCTAAGGAGATACGAAAGGACATAAGACATAAATATAACACTTGTCAAATTGAGCAAACTATACAAGAAAACAAGAGTATGAAAATAATGAGGAGAAATTTATCAGAAGGAAGACATCAGATTTTTAAACGTAAAGATGAAAGCGGACATGTGACAACCAATAGTGCACAGAAATGGACGAAGGAGGAGAAATTGAGCAAGTTTTTAACTACAAGTATCTCGGACATGAAATAAAAATTGAAAAGGACAATCAGACTTGTGAAATAAATAGAAGAGTGGGACTTGGATGGACAGCGTTTGGTAAACTGAAATACATATTTAAAAGTGAGCTACCTATGTGCTTAAAAAGAAAAGTATACGATCAATGCGTGCTACCTGTTATCACCTACGATTGTGATACATTGACTTTGACCAAACGAACAATAAATAAATTGAGAGTGTCTCAGAGGGCAATGGAAAGGTAAATGCTTGGGGTAACCAGAAGAGACAGAATAACAAATAAATCGCTGAGAGAAAAAACGAAAGTGACAGACATAATAGAAAGAGTGACATGAACAAAACGGCGAGAAGCTGGGCATGTAGCTCGTATGACTAAAAGATGATGGACTAAAAGAGTCCTTGAGTGGAGATTGAGAGAGGATAAACGTAAAATAGGAAGACCACCTACAAGATGGAGTGACGACATAAAGAGAGTTACAAATAACTAAATAAAAACAGCTCAGGACAGAGAAAAATGGAAACATATGGAGGAGGCCTATGTTCAGCAGTGGACGCAAATGGCTGGATGATGATGATGAAAACACATAGCACTCAAGTACAACAATGAGACGTGCCTTAGATTCAAGTATTATTTCGAATGCCAAAAGAAATTAGCCAAACAAAATAAAAGGCTGAAATATCTGCTGCAATGCAAAAAATAAGGAAATAATCCCGAGTATTTAAAGGGTGTACTAGCATCACTGAGACACAACTTCAAGATGCTTAATACACAAAAAATGTCCACCAAAATAGAACAACTATTTATGAAAAAAGTATTACAACTTGAAATCAAGGAAACGCAATTACATATCAATACAATTGACAAAACAAAATCATATAAAATGCAGGAACTGAGGAAAACACTAACAGAGGAAGAGAGCAACAATATAATGGTTGACATGCGTGCAAAGGTTTTGTCATTTTGATTGCTATATGGATATAATAAAAATAGATTGCACATGCGTATTGGATATTGATAATGAATTTTTATATTTCAGATAATATATTGTATATATATATATATATAATAATATAGAATAATATAATAATATATAATATATATATAATTTGCCCGATATATATATAATATGGCCGATTTTTGGTACAAAACGAAATTGAATGTATCAGGTGCGCATAGAAAACAAGAAGCAACCATGAATTACATATATAACTATATGGTTGAGGTACATACAAAATGGCGAATTCTATGTTTCTATGTTGCTGCTTGTCCTTATTTGAGATTTTACTTAGAGTATCGAGTAAAAACAAAATGTCCGAATTTATTACGCTCTTTGTAGTTGATGATCGGTCCTATTCTATTTACTTTAGCCGCATTCTTTTGCAGGCGAGTTGCAAAAGAACACTGACTTATAGCCGAAGCCCATAGAATACTTTATATACGCCAATCTGTCATACACAACTAACAGCTGAGTTAAAATACATGGATACGTATGAAGTGATGCCAAATCACTCTGTGTCCTCAACGCAAAGTATACAAAATGGCCGACTTGTATGTATAGTGTATGTGAGGCAAACAGGGTTGCATTTTAACAATAATAATTATTATAAAATTTTAAAATTATTAAATATTGCATTAAATGGATGTTCAAATAGTTATTGAATGTATAATAAAAGTGGTCCTATTCTATTTACTTTAGCCGAAGCCCATAGAATACTTTATATACGCCAATCTGTCATACACAACTAACAGCTGAGTTAAAATACATGGATACGTATGAAGTGATGCCAAATCACTCTGTGTCCTCAATGCAAAGTATACAAAATGGCCGACTTTTATGTATAGTGTATGTGAGGCAAACAGGGTTGCATTTTAACAATAATAATTTATAAAATTTTAAAATTTGTATGAAGTGATGCCAAATCACTCTGTCTCCTTCAACGCAAAGTATACAAAATGGCCGATTTTTATGTATAGTGTATGTGAGGCAAACAGGGTTGCATTTTAACAATAATTATTATTAGAAAATTTTAAAATTAATAAATATTGCATTAAATGGATGTTCAAATAGTTATTGAATGTATAATAAAAGTGCTATACACATATTTCATTTAAATAAAATACATAAATAAATACCAAATAGTAAATTTGGATATGAACTACTAGAAGTGAAAAAACAGCACGTTTGTGAATAAACTAAGTAACTAAAGGGAAATTATATGAAGTAAAAGGGAAATTAAATGCGAGTTAAGGGAAATTAAATGCGACAACGACAATCACGAATGACGAAAAAATTGTATCATTTGACGTGATATCATTATTCACAAATATACCCGTACAATTATCTATAAAAACAATAATGAACAAATGGAAAGACATAGAACTTAACACAAACATACCCAAACGAAAAATTTAGATATATCCTCGAGTTTTGCCTAACGGACAACAACAATTTCACATTTAACAACAAGACATACAATCAGATCTACGGCATGCCAATGGCCAATCCGCTTTCAACAACCATTGGGGATATAATTCTGGACAAAATATTAGATGATACATTTGACGAGCTTAAACAAAAATAAATTGGAACAATACATATTTCGAAATACGTAGATGACAAACTAGCCATAGCTAAAAGGCAAGATTTAGACACAATACTAAACACATTAAACAAACAACACGAAATAATACAATTTATTGTAGAAGTACAAAAAGACAACAAAATCACCATATCTTGACGCAGAACTACACAGAACCGACAAAGGCATAAAATTCAATTGGTATATAAAGGATACATCATCGGGTAGGATAATGAATTTTAATTCAAATCATCCGATGGAACAAAAAATCCAGCACAGCAATAGGCAGGCATTATACACTGAGTATACAACATTATAGATGACGAATTTAAACCGCAAAATTACATAAAAATTAGGACCATACTCACATAGACAAGAAACAACGACTAAATCAAGAACAATGACAAACCTAAATAAATCAAAACAAATACATTGGAGGAGCATATGTATCAAACTTAACAGATAACAAAATATTAACAAAAATCGTAAATAAGAAAGAAATAGCATATGCACATAAACCGCACACCAGCTCTAGGAAGTTATTTACCAACACTAAAGACAAAATCGAAATAGAACGAAATAGAAAGAAAATAATAATATTTGTTGAATTCAGACGCATTACACAGATAGGTTAGTAGCAATACAGATGAATTATATAACTATATGGTTGAGGTACAAATAAATGAACGAATTTTATGTTATTTGTTATATTGCTTTTTTTCCTTATTGGAGATTTTAATCAGATTTAGGGGTTACGAAGAGAGCATCGTTTTGATTGGTTTATTTGCGGATTCTCATCGACGTTTGTGTGTGGAACTCAATGAAACTAACGGGCTTTAATGGATTCTATTATATAGAGAACACATTGCATGATTATTATTGGCAAGAATATTGTAAGGATTGTGATTGGCGACAGTAGAATAAAAACAAAATGTCCGAATTTATTACGCTCTTTGTAGGTGGTAATCGGTCTTATTCTATTTACTTTGTACAATGTTTTTAGGTTTGTTTACGTACTTTCGCAGTAAAAACTTGCGACAACGAGTAAGTAAAATAAGCATTTAGAAATAAGTAGTATATAAAAAAAAAAGAAAACAACATTTAATAAGAATCAACGTAAATAAATACAACAAAACAGACGAACAATAAAAGGCTTCCTAAAACAAATATACGCTCCAACATCAGATTACGATGACGTAGTTGTTGAACGTTTTTATGAACATATTGAAGCAGGAATAAAAGACGACGTTTATACTTGGAGATTTCAATGCCAAAGTTGGAAAACAAAATGATGATGAATCCGAGACTGCTATTGGAAAATTTGGAATAAACTGCCGAAACGATAGAAGACAACAAATGTTACTACATTTTCTACAACATAATAATATGTACTTAATGAACACATTCTTTCAAAAGAAAGCTCAAAGAAGATGGACATGGCTTAGTCCTTACGAAAGAACAAAGAACGAACGAACGGGGACGGACGATATAGAAACTTTAAACAACAATATAACCGAGGCAATACTAGAAGCACAGAAACAACATTGTAGAAAGCCTAAGCATAAAGAAGAGAAAATAAGCAAGGAAACAAAACAGCTCATGGAGCAAAGGAGAAAGGCACGAGAAAAGCAAGATATACATGAGATGCGCAGGTTAAATAAGATTATATCTAAGGAGATACGAAAGGACATAAGACATAAATATAACACTTGTCAAATTGAGCAAACTATACAAGAAAACAAGAGTATGAAAATAATGAGGAGAAATTTATCAGAAGGAAGACATCAGATTTTTAAACGTAAAGATGAAAGCGGACATGTGACAACCAATAGTGCACAGAAATGGACGAAGGAGGAGAAATTGAGCAAGTTTTTAACTACAAGTATCTCGGACATGAAATAAAAATTGAAAAGGACAATCAGACTTGTGAAATAAATAGAAGAGTGGGACTTGGATGGACAGCGTTTGGTAAACTGAAATACATATTTAAAAGTGAGCTACCTATGTGCTTAAAAAGAAAAGTATACGATCAATGCGTGCTACCTGTTATCACCTACGATTGTGATACATTGACTTTGACCAAACGAACAATAAATAAATTGAGAGTGTCTCAGAGGGCAATGGAAAGGTAAATGCTTGGGGTAACCAGAAGAGACAGAATAACAAATAAATCGCTGAGAGAAAAAACGAAAGTGACAGACATAATAGAAAGAGTGACATGAACAAAACGGCGAGAAGCTGGGCATGTAGCTCGTATGACTAAAAGATGATGGACTAAAAGAGTCCTTGAGTGGAGATTGAGAGAGGATAAACGTAAAATAGGAAGACCACCTACAAGATGGAGTGACGACATAAAGAGAGTTACAAATAACTAAATAAAAACAGCTCAGGACAGAGAAAAATGGAAACATATGGAGGAGGCCTATGTTCAGCAGTGGACGCAAATGGCTGGATGATGATGATGAAAACACATAGCACTCAAGTACAACAATGAGACGTGCCTTAGATTCAAGTATTATTTCGAATGCCAAAAGAAATTAGCCAAACAAAATAAAAGGCTGAAATATCTGCTGCAATGCAAAAAATAAGGAAATAATCCCGAGTATTTAAAGGGTGTACTAGCATCACTGAGACACAACTTCAAGATGCTTAATACACAAAAAATGTCCACCAAAATAGAACAACTATTTATGAAAAAAGTATTACAACTTGAAATCAAGGAAACGCAATTACATATCAATACAATTGACAAAACAAAATCATATAAAATGCAGGAACTGAGGAAAACACTAACAGAGGAAGAGAGCAACAATATAATGGTTGACATGCGTGCAAAGGTTTTGTCATTTTGATTGCTATATGGATATAATAAAAATAGATTGCACATGCGTATTGGATATTGATAATGAATTTTTATATTTCAGATAATATATTGTATATATATATATATATAATAATATAGAATAATATAATAATATATAATATATATATAATTTGCCCGATATATATATAATATGGCCGATTTTTGGTACAAAACGAAATTGAATGTATCAGGTGCGCATAGAAAACAAGAAGCAACCATGAATTACATATATAACTATATGGTTGAGGTACATACAAAATGGCGAATTCTATGTTTCTATGTTGCTGCTTGTCCTTATTTGAGATTTTACTTAGAGTATCGAGTAAAAACAAAATGTCCGAATTTATTACGCTCTTTGTAGTTGATGATCGGTCCTATTCTATTTACTTTAGCCGCATTCTTTTGCAGGCGAGTTGCAAAAGAACACTGACTTATAGCCGAAGCCCATAGAATACTTTATATACGCCAATCTGTCATACACAACTAACAGCTGAGTTAAAATACATGGATACGTATGAAGTGATGCCAAATCACTCTGTGTCCTCAACGCAAAGTATACAAAATGGCCGACTTGTATGTATAGTGTATGTGAGGCAAACAGGGTTGCATTTTAACAATAATAATTATTATAAAATTTTAAAATTATTAAATATTGCATTAAATGGATGTTCAAATAGTTATTGAATGTATAATAAAAGTGGTCCTATTCTATTTACTTTAGCCGAAGCCCATAGAATACTTTATATACGCCAATCTGTCATACACAACTAACAGCTGAGTTAAAATACATGGATACGTATGAAGTGATGCCAAATCACTCTGTGTCCTCAATGCAAAGTATACAAAATGGCCGACTTTTATGTATAGTGTATGTGAGGCAAACAGGGTTGCATTTTAACAATAATAATTTATAAAATTTTAAAATTTGTATGAAGTGATGCCAAATCACTCTGTCTCCTTCAACGCAAAGTATACAAAATGGCCGATTTTTATGTATAGTGTATGTGAGGCAAACAGGGTTGCATTTTAACAATAATTATTATTAGAAAATTTTAAAATTAATAAATATTGCATTAAATGGATGTTCAAATAGTTATTGAATGTATAATAAAAGTGCTATACACATATTTCATTTAAATAAAATACATAAATAAATACCAAATAGTAAATTTGGATATGAACTACTAGAAGTGAAAAAACAGCACGTTTGTGAATAAACTAAGTAACTAAAGGGAAATTATATGAAGTAAAAGGGAAATTAAATGCGAGTTAAGGGAAATTAAATGCGACAACGACAATCACGAATGACGAAAAAATTGTATCATTTGACGTGATATCATTATTCACAAATATACCCGTACAATTATCTATAAAAACAATAATGAACAAATGGAAAGACATAGAACTTAACACAAACATACCCAAACGAAAAATTTAGATATATCCTCGAGTTTTGCCTAACGGACAACAACAATTTCACATTTAACAACAAGACATACAATCAGATCTACGGCATGCCAATGGCCAATCCGCTTTCAACAACCATTGGGGATATAATTCTGGACAAAATATTAGATGATACATTTGACGAGCTTAAACAAAAATAAATTGGAACAATACATATTTCGAAATACGTAGATGACAAACTAGCCATAGCTAAAAGGCAAGATTTAGACACAATACTAAACACATTAAACAAACAACACGAAATAATACAATTTATTGTAGAAGTACAAAAAGACAACAAAATCACCATATCTTGACGCAGAACTACACAGAACCGACAAAGGCATAAAATTCAATTGGTATATAAAGGATACATCATCGGGTAGGATAATGAATTTTAATTCAAATCATCCGATGGAACAAAAAATCCAGCACAGCAATAGGCAGGCATTATACACTGAGTATACAACATTATAGATGACGAATTTAAACCGCAAAATTACATAAAAATTAGGACCATACTCACATAGACAAGAAACAACGACTAAATCAAGAACAATGACAAACCTAAATAAATCAAAACAAATACATTGGAGGAGCATATGTATCAAACTTAACAGATAACAAAATATTAACAAAAATCGTAAATAAGAAAGAAATAGCATATGCACATAAACCGCACACCAGCTCTAGGAAGTTATTTACCAACACTAAAGACAAAATCGAAATAGAACGAAATAGAAAGAAAATAATAATATTTGTTGAATTCAGACGCATTACACAGATAGGTTAGTAGCAATACAGATGAATTATATAACTATATGGTTGAGGTACAAATAAATGAACGAATTTTATGTTATTTGTTATATTGCTTTTTTTCCTTATTGGAGATTTTAATCAGATTTAGGGGTTACGAAGAGAGCATCGTTTTGATTGGTTTATTTGCGGATTCTCATCGACGTTTGTGTGTGGAACTCAATGAAACTAACGGGCTTTAATGGATTCTATTATATAGAGAACACATTGCATGATTATTATTGGCAAGAATATTGTAAGGATTGTGATTGGCGACAGTAGAATAAAAACAAAATGTCCGAATTTATTACGCTCTTTGTAGGTGGTGATCGGTCTTATTCTATTTACTTTGTACAATGTTTTTAGGTTTGTTTACGTACTTTCGCAGTAAAAACTTGCGACAACGAGTAAGTAAAATAAGCATTTAGAAATAAGTAGTATATAAAAAAAAAAGAAAACAACATTTAATAAGAATCAACGTAAATAAATACAACAAAACAGACGAACAATAAAAGGCTTCCTAAAACAAATATACGCTCCAACATCAGATTACGATGACGTAGTTGTTGAACGTTTTTATGAACATATTGAAGCAGGAATAAAAGACGACGTTTATACTTGGAGATTTCAATGCCAAAGTTGGAAAACAAAATGATGATGAATCCGAGACTGCTATTGGAAAATTTGGAATAAACTGCCGAAACGATAGAAGACAACAAATGTTACTACATTTTCTACAACATAATAATATGTACTTAATGAACACATTCTTTCAAAAGAAAGCTCAAAGAAGATGGACATGGCTTAGTCCTTACGAAAGAACAAAGAACGAACGAACGGGGACGGACGATATAGAAACTTTAAACAACAATATAACCGAGGCAATACTAGAAGCACAGAAACAACATTGTAGAAAGCCTAAGCATAAAGAAGAGAAAATAAGCAAGGAAACAAAACAGCTCATGGAGCAAAGGAGAAAGGCACGAGAAAAGCAAGATATACATGAGATGCGCAGGTTAAATAAGATTATATCTAAGGAGATACGAAAGGACATAAGACATAAATATAACACTTGTCAAATTGAGCAAACTATACAAGAAAACAAGAGTATGAAAATAATGAGGAGAAATTTATCAGAAGGAAGACATCAGATTTTTAAACGTAAAGATGAAAGCGGACATGTGACAACCAATAGTGCACAGAAATGGACGAAGGAGGAGAAATTGAGCAAGTTTTTAACTACAAGTATCTCGGACATGAAATAAAAATTGAAAAGGACAATCAGACTTGTGAAATAAATAGAAGAGTGGGACTTGGATGGACAGCGTTTGGTAAACTGAAATACATATTTAAAAGTGAGCTACCTATGTGCTTAAAAAGAAAAGTATACGATCAATGCGTGCTACCTGTTATCACCTACGATTGTGATACATTGACTTTGACCAAACGAACAATAAATAAATTGAGAGTGTCTCAGAGGGCAATGGAAAGGTAAATGCTTGGGGTAACCAGAAGAGACAGAATAACAAATAAATCGCTGAGAGAAAAAACGAAAGTGACAGACATAATAGAAAGAGTGACATGAACAAAACGGCGAGAAGCTGGGCATGTAGCTCGTATGACTAAAAGATGATGGACTAAAAGAGTCCTTGAGTGGAGATTGAGAGAGGATAAACGTAAAATAGGAAGACCACCTACAAGATGGAGTGACGACATAAAGAGAGTTACAAATAACTAAATAAAAACAGCTCAGGACAGAGAAAAATGGAAACATATGGAGGAGGCCTATGTTCAGCAGTGGACGCAAATGGCTGGATGATGATGATGAAAACACATAGCACTCAAGTACAACAATGAGACGTGCCTTAGATTCAAGTATTATTTCGAATGCCAAAAGAAATTAGCCAAACAAAATAAAAGGCTGAAATATCTGCTGCAATGCAAAAAATAAGGAAATAATCCCGAGTATTTAAAGGGTGTACTAGCATCACTGAGACACAACTTCAAGATGCTTAATACACAAAAAATGTCCACCAAAATAGAACAACTATTTATGAAAAAAGTATTACAACTTGAAATCAAGGAAACGCAATTACATATCAATACAATTGACAAAACAAAATCATATAAAATGCAGGAACTGAGGAAAACACTAACAGAGGAAGAGAGCAACAATATAATGGTTGACATGCGTGCAAAGGTTTTGTCATTTTGATTGCTATATGGATATAATAAAAATAGATTGCACATGCGTATTGGATATTGATAATGAATTTTTATATTTCAGATAATATATTGTATATATATATATATAATAATATAGAATAATATAATAATATATAATATATATATAATTTGCCCGATATATATATAATATGGCCGATTTTTGGTACAAAACGAAATTGAATGTATCAGGTGCGCATAGAAAACAAGAAGCAACCATGAATTACATATATAACTATATGGTTGAGGTACATACAAAATGGCGAATTCTATGTTTCTATGTTGCTGCTTGTCCTTATTTGAGATTTTACTTAGAGTATCGAGTAAAAACAAAATGTCCGAATTTATTACGCTCTTTGTAGTTGATGATCGGTCCTATTCTATTTACTTTAGCCGCATTCTTTTGCAGGCGAGTTGCAAAAGAACACTGACTTATAGCCGAAGCCCATAGAATACTTTATATACGCCAATCTGTCATACACAACTAACAGCTGAGTTAAAATACATGGATACGTATGAAGTGATGCCAAATCACTCTGTGTCCTCAATGCAAAGTATACAAAATGGCCGACTTTTATGTATAGTGTATGTGAGGCAAACAGGGTTGCATTTTAACAATAATAATTTATAAAATTTTAAAATTTGTATGAAGTGATGCCAAATCACTCTGTCTCCTTCAACGCAAAGTATACAAAATGGCCGATTTTTATGTATAGTGTATGTGAGGCAAACAGGGTTGCATTTTAACAATAATTATTATTAGAAAATTTTAAAATTAATAAATATTGCATTAAATGGATGTTCAAATAGTTATTGAATGTATAATAAAAGTGCTATACACATATTTCATTTAAATAAAATACATAAATAAATACCAAATAGTAAATTTGGATATGAACTACTAGAAGTGAAAAAACAGCACGTTTGTGAATAAACTAAGTAACTAAAGGGAAATTATATGAAGTAAAAGGGAAATTAAATGCGAGTTAAGGGAAATTTAATGCGACAACGACAATCACGAATGACGAAAAAATTGTATCATTTGACGTGATATCATTATTCACAAATATACCCGTACAATTATCTATAAAAACAATAATGAACAAATGGAAAGACATAGAACTTAACACAAACATACCCAAACGAAAAATTTAGATATATCCTCGAGTTTTGCCTAACGGACAACAACAATTTCACATTTAACAACAAGACATACAATCAGATCTACGGCATGCCAATGGCCAATCCGCTTTCAACAACCATTGGGGATATAATTCTGGACAAAATATTAGATGATACATTTGACGAGCTTAAACAAAAATAAATTGGAACAATACATATTTCGAAATACGTAGATGACAAACTAGCCATAGCTAAAAGGCAAGATTTAGACACAATACTAAACACATTAAACAAACAACACGAAATAATACAATTTATTGTAGAAGTACAAAAAGACAACAAAATCACCATATCTTGACGCAGAACTACACAGAACCGACAAAGGCATAAAATTCAATTGGTATATAAAGGATACATCATCGGGTAGGATAATGAATTTTAATTCAAATCATCCGATGGAACAAAAAATCCAGCACAGCAATAGGCAGGCATTATACACTGAGTATACAACATTATAGATGACGAATTTAAACCGCAAAATTACATAAAAATTAGGACCATACTCACATAGACAAGAAACAACGACTAAATCAAGAACAATGACAAACCTAAATAAATCAAAACAAATACATTGGAGGAGCATATGTATCAAACTTAACAGATAACAAAATATTAACAAAAATCGTAAATAAGAAAGAAATAGCATATGCACATAAACCGCACACCAGCTCTAGGAAGTTATTTACCAACACTAAAGACAAAATCGAAATAGAACGAAATAGAAAGAAAATAATAATATTTGTTGAATTCAGACGCATTACACAGATAGGTTAGTAGCAATACAGATGAATTATATAACTATATGGTTGAGGTACAAATAAATGAACGAATTTTATGTTATTTGTTATATTGCTTTTTTTCCTTATTGGAGATTTTAATCAGATTTAGGGGTTACGAAGAGAGCATCGTTTTGATTGGTTTATTTGCGGATTCTCATCGACGTTTGTGTGTGGAACTCAATGAAACTAACGGGCTTTAATGGATTCTATTATATAGAGAACACATTGCATGATTATTATTGGCAAGAATATTGTAAGGATTGTGATTGGCGACAGTAGAATAAAAACAAAATGTCCGAATTTATTACGCTCTTTGTAGGTGGTAATCGGTCTTATTCTATTTACTTTGTACAATGTTTTTAGGTTTGTTTACGTACTTTCGCAGTAAAAACTTGCGACAACGAGTAAGTAAAATAAGCATTTAGAAATAAGTAGTATATAAAAAAAAAAGAAAACAACATTTAATAAGAATCAACGTAAATAAATACAACAAAACAGACGAACAATAAAAGGCTTCCTAAAACAAATATACGCTCCAACATCAGATTACGATGACGTAGTTGTTGAACGTTTTTATGAACATATTGAAGCAGGAATAAAAGACGACGTTTATACTTGGAGATTTCAATGCCAAAGTTGGAAAACAAAATGATGATGAATCCGAGACTGCTATTGGAAAATTTGGAATAAACTGCCGAAACGATAGAAGACAACAAATGTTACTACATTTTCTACAACATAATAATATGTACTTAATGAACACATTCTTTCAAAAGAAAGCTCAAAGAAGATGGACATGGCTTAGTCCTTACGAAAGAACAAAGAACGAACGAACGGGGACGGACGATATAGAAACTTTAAACAACAATATAACCGAGGCAATACTAGAAGCACAGAAACAACATTGTAGAAAGCCTAAGCATAAAGAAGAGAAAATAAGCAAGGAAACAAAACAGCTCATGGAGCAAAGGAGAAAGGCACGAGAAAAGCAAGATATACATGAGATGCGCAGGTTAAATAAGATTATATCTAAGGAGATACGAAAGGACATAAGACATAAATATAACACTTGTCAAATTGAGCAAACTATACAAGAAAACAAGAGTATGAAAATAATGAGGAGAAATTTATCAGAAGGAAGACATCAGATTTTTAAACGTAAAGATGAAAGCGGACATGTGACAACCAATAGTGCACAGAAATGGACGAAGGAGGAGAAATTGAGCAAGTTTTTAACTACAAGTATCTCGGACATGAAATAAAAATTGAAAAGGACAATCAGACTTGTGAAATAAATAGAAGAGTGGGACTTGGATGGACAGCGTTTGGTAAACTGAAATACATATTTAAAAGTGAGCTACCTATGTGCTTAAAAAGAAAAGTATACGATCAATGCGTGCTACCTGTTATCACCTACGATTGTGATACATTGACTTTGACCAAACGAACAATAAATAAATTGAGAGTGTCTCAGAGGGCAATGGAAAGGTAAATGCTTGGGGTAACCAGAAGAGACAGAATAACAAATAAATCGCTGAGAGAAAAAACGAAAGTGACAGACATAATAGAAAGAGTGACATGAACAAAACGGCGAGAAGCTGGGCATGTAGCTCGTATGACTAAAAGATGATGGACTAAAAGAGTCCTTGAGTGGAGATTGAGAGAGGATAAACGTAAAATAGGAAGACCACCTACAAGATGGAGTGACGACATAAAGAGAGTTACAAATAACTAAATAAAAACAGCTCAGGACAGAGAAAAATGGAAACATATGGAGGAGGCCTATGTTCAGCAGTGGACGCAAATGGCTGGATGATGATGATGAAAACACATAGCACTCAAGTACAACAATGAGACGTGCCTTAGATTCAAGTATTATTTCGAATGCCAAAAGAAATTAGCCAAACAAAATAAAAGGCTGAAATATCTGCTGCAATGCAAAAAATAAGGAAATAATCCCGAGTATTTAAAGGGTGTACTAGCATCACTGAGACACAACTTCAAGATGCTTAATACACAAAAAATGTCCACCAAAATAGAACAACTATTTATGAAAAAAGTATTACAACTTGAAATCAAGGAAACGCAATTACATATCAATACAATTGACAAAACAAAATCATATAAAATGCAGGAACTGAGGAAAACACTAACAGAGGAAGAGAGCAACAATATAATGGTTGACATGCGTGCAAAGGTTTTGTCATTTTGATTGCTATATGGATATAATAAAAATAGATTGCACATGCGTATTGGATATTGATAATGAATTTTTATATTTTGGCTAATTTCTTTTGGCATTCGAAATAATACTTGAATCTAAGGCACGTCTCATTGTTGTACTTGAGTGCTATGTGTTTTCATCATCATCATCCAGCCATTTGCGTCCACTGCTGAACATAGGCCTCCTCCATATGTTTCCATTTTTCTCTGTCCTGAGCTGTTTTTATTTAGTTATTTGTAACTCTCTTTATGTCGTCACTCCATCTTGTAGGTGGTCTTCCTATTTTACGTTTATCCTCTCTCAATCTCCACTCAAGGACTCTTTTAGTCCATCATCTTTTAGTCATACGAGCTACATGCCCAGCTTCTCGCCGTTTTGTTCATGTCACTCTTTCTATTATGTCTGTCACTTTCGTTTTTCTCTCAGCGATTTATTTGTTATTCTGTCTCTTCTGGTTACCCCAAGCATTTACCTTTCCATTGCCCTCTGAGACACTCTCAATTTATTTATTGTTCGTTTGGTCAAAGTCAATGTATCACAATCGTAGGTGATAACAGGTAGCACGCATTGATCGTATACTTTTCTTTTTAAGCACATAGGTAGCTCACTTTTAAATATGTATTTCAGTTTACCAAACGCTGTCCATCCAAGTCCCACTCTTCTATTTATTTCACAAGTCTGATTGTCCTTTTCAATTTTTATTTCATGTCCGAGATACTTGTAGTTAAAAACTTGCTCAATTTCTCCTCCTTCGTCCATTTCTGTGCACTATTGGTTGTCACATGTCCGCTTTCATCTTTACGTTAAAAATCTGATGTCTTCCTTCTGATAAATTTCTCCTCATTATTTTCATACTCTTGTTTTCTTGTATAGTTTGCTCAATTTGACAAGTGTTATATTTATGTCTTATGTCCTTTCGTATCTCCTTAGATATAATCTTATTTAACCTGCGCATCTCATGTATATCTTGCTTTTCTCGTGCCTTTCTCCTTTGCTCCATGAGCTGTTTTGTTTCCTTGCTTATTTTCTCTTCTTTATGCTTAGGCTTTCTACAATGTTGTTTCTGTGCTTCTAGTATTGCCTCGGTTATATTGTTGTTTAAAGTTTCTATATCGTCCGTCCCCGTTCGTTCGTTCTTTGTTCTTTCGTAAGGACTAAGCCATGTCCATCTTCTTTGAGCTTTCTTTTGAAAGAATGTGTTCATTAAGTACATATTATTATGTTGTAGAAAATGTAGTAACATTTGTTGTCTTCTATCGTTTCGGCAGTTTATTCCAAATTTTCCAATAGCAGTCTCGGATTCATCATCATTTTGTTTTCCAACTTTGGCATTGAAATCTCCAAGTATAAACGTCGTCTTTTATTCCTGCTTCAATATGTTCATAAAAACGTTCAACAACTACGTCATCGTAATCTGATGTTGGAGCGTATATTTGTTTTAGGAAGCCTTTTATTGTTCGTCTGTTTTGTTGTATTTATTTACGTTGATTCTTATTAAATGTTGTTTTCTTTTTTTTTTTATATACTACTTATTTCTAAATGCTTATTTTACTTACTCGTTGTCGCAAGTTTTTACTGCGAAAGTACGTAAACAAACCTAAAAACATTGTACAAAGTAAATAGAATAAGACCGATCACCACCTACAAAGAGCGTAATAAATTCGGACATTTTGTTTTTATTCTACTGTCGCCAATCACAATCCTTACAATATTCTTGCCAATAATAATCATGCAATGTGTTCTCTATATAATAGAATCCATTAAAGCCCGTTAGTTTCATTGAGTTCCACACACAAACGTCGATGAGAATCCGCAAATAAACCAATCAAAACGATGCTCTCTTCGTAACCCCTAAATCTGATTAAAATCTCCAATAAGGAAAAAAAGCAATATAACAAATAACATAAAATTCGTTCATTTATTTGTACCTCAACCATATAGTTATATAATTCATCTGTATTGCTACTAACCTATCTGTGTAATGCGTCTGAATTCAACAAATATTATTATTTTCTTTCTATTTCGTTCTATTTCGATTTTGTCTTTAGTGTTGGTAAATAACTTCCTAGAGCTGGTGTGCGGTTTATGTGCATATGCTATTTCTTTCTATTTACGATTTTTGTTAATATTTTGTTATCTGTTAAGTTTGATACATATGCTCCTCCAATGTATTTGTTTTGATTTATTTAGGTTTGTCATTGTTCTTGATTTAGTCGTTGTTTCTTGTCTATGTGAGTATGGTCCTAATTTTTATGTAATTTTGCGGTTTAAATTCGTCATCTATAATGTTGTATACTCAGTGTATAATGCCTGCCTATTGCTGTGCTGGATTTTTTGTTCCATCGGATGATTTGAATTAAAATTCATTATCCTACCCGATGATGTATCCTTTATATACCAATTGAATTTTATGCCTTTGTCGGTTCTGTGTAGTTCTGCGTCAAGATATGGTGATTTTGTTGTCTTTTTGTACTTCTACAATAAATTGTATTATTTCGTGTTGTTTGTTTAATGTGTTTAGTATTGTGTCTAAATCTTGCCTTTTAGCTATGGCTAGTTTGTCATCTACGTATTTCGAAATATGTATTGTTCCAATTTATTTTTGTTTAAGCTCGTCAAATGTATCATCTAATATTTTGTCCAGAATTATATCCCCAATGGTTGTTGAAAGCGGATTGGCCATTGGCATGCCGTAGATCTGATTGTATGTCTTGTTGTTAAATGTGAAATTGTTGTTGTCCGTTAGGCAAAACTCGAGGATATATCTAAATTTTTCGTTTGGGTATGTTTGTGTTAAGTTCTATGTCTTTCCATTTGTTCATTATTGTTTTTATAGATAATTGTACGGGTATATTTGTGAATAATGATATCACGTCAAATGATACAATTTTTTCGTCATTCGTGATTGTCGTTGTCGCATTTAATTTCCCTTAACTCGCATTTAATTTCCCTTTTACTTCATATAATTTCCCTTTAGTTACTTAGTTTATTCACAAACGTGCTGTTTTTTCACTTCTAGTAGTTCATATCCAAATTTACTATTTGGTATTTATTTATGTATTTTATTTAAATGAAATATGTGTATAGCACTTTTATTATACATTCAATAACTATTTGAACATCCATTTAATGCAATATTTATTAATTTTAAAATTTTCTAATAATAATTATTGTTAAAATGCAACCCTGTTTGCCTCACATACACTATACATAAAAATCGGCCATTTTGTATACTTTGCGTTGAAGGAGACAGAGTGATTT
>OY978526.1:95143403-95192685 GCA_963854835.1 Megamerina dolium | reverse complement strand
GGTTTAAATTCGTCATCTATAATGTTGTATACTCTGTGTATAATGCCTGCCTATTGCTGTGCTGGATTTTTTGTTCCATCGGATGATTTGAATTAAAATTCATTATCCTACCCGATGATGTATCCTTTACATACCAATTGAATTTTATGCCTTTGTCGGTTCTGTGTAGTTCTGCGTCAAGATATGGTGATTTTGTTGTCTTTTTGTACTTCTACAGTAAATTGTATTATTTCGTGTTGTTTGTTTAATGTGTTTAGTATTGTGTCTAAATCTTGCCTTTTACCTATGGCTAGTTTGTCATCTACGTATTTCGAAATATGTATTGTTCCAATTTATTTTTGTTTAAGCTCGTCAAATGTATCATTTAATATTTTGTCCAGAATTATATCCCCAATGGTTGTTGAAAGCGGATTGGCCATTGGAATGCCGTAGATCTGATTGTATGTCTTGTTGTTAAATGTGAAATTGTTGTTGTCCGTTAGGCAAAACTCGAGGATATATCTAAATTTTTCGTTTGGGTATGTTTGTGTTAAGTTCTATGTCTTTCCATTTGTTCATTATTGTTTTTAAAGATAATTGTACGGGTATATTTGTGAATAATGATATCACGTCAAATGATACAATTTTTTCGTCATTCGTGATTGTCGTTGTCGCATTTAATTTCCCTTAACTCGCATTTAATTTCCCTTTTACTTGATATATTTCCCTTTAGTTACTTAGTCTATTCACAATAGTGCTGTTTTTTTCACTTCTAGTAGTTCATATGCAAATTTACTATTTGGTATTTATTTATGTATTTTATTTAAATGAAATATGTGTATAGCACTTTTATTATACATTCAATAACTATTTGAACATCCATTTAATGCAATATTTAATAATTTTAAAATTTTATAATAATTATTATTGTTAAAATGCAACCCTGTTTGCCTCACGTACACTGTATATAAAAGTCGGCCATTTTGTATACTTTGCGTTGAAGGAGACAGAGTGATTTGGCATCACTTCATACAAATTTTAAAATTTTATAATAATTATTATTGTTAAAATGCAACCCTGTGTGCCGCACATACACTATACATAAGCGTCGGCCATTTTGTATACTTTGCGTTGAGGACACAGAGTGATTTGGCATCACTTCATACGAATCCATGTATTTTAGCTCAGCTGTCAGTTGTGTATGACGGATTGTCGTATATAAAGTATTCTATGGGCTTCGGCTATAAGTCAGTGTTCTTTTGCAACTCGCATGCAAAAGAATGCGGCTAAAGTAAATAGAATAGGACCGATCATCAACTACAAAGAGCGTAATAAATTCGGACATTTTGTTTTTACTCGATACTCTAAGTAAAATCTCAAATAAGGACAAGCAGCAACATAGAAACATAGAATTAGCCATTTTGTATGTACCTCAACCATATAGTTATGTATGTAATTCATGGTTGCTTCTTGTTTTCTATGCGCACCTGATACATTCAATTACGTTTTGTACCAAAAATCGGCCATATTATATATATATCGGGCAAATTATATATATATTATATATTATTATATTATTCTATATTATAATATATATTATTATATATATATATACAATATATTATCTGAAATATAAAAATTCATTATCAATATCCAATACGTATGTGCAATCTATTTTTATTATATCCATATACCAATCAAAATGACAAAACCTTTGCACTCATGTCAACCACACCGTTTCTTTCTATTTGCCTATATAAAAAGTATATGTACGTATGCTCAGTAAAATACTATATTTTTCATTGATAATTGGCATTTCTGAAAATTTTGTCCATCCATTTTTGTGCCATCCATCAGCCACCAAAATCAAAACCACAAATTGTTCGTCTTTCGTCCATTATATTCGCATTGATACACACACACGCATCTACGCTTGCGTATTTGTTGTTGCTTTTGCTCTCGTTTCTTCAGGAATAATATTTTTGCATAAATAAATAAATATATATCAACTCTTCATACTCATGTTTTCTTGTATAGTTTGCTCAATTTGACAAGTGTTCTATTTTCTTATGTCCTTTCGTATATCCTTAAATATAATCTTATAATCTTTTCTCATATAGAGCTGTTTTGTTTCCTTGCTTATTTTCTCTTCTTTATGCTTAGGCTTTCTACAATGTTGTTTCTGTGCTTCTAGTATTGCCTCGATTATATTGTTGTTTAAAGTTTCTATATCGTCCCCTTGTTGCCGATCTAAAGCCCTATTTATTTGCAGTTTTTTGTTTATGGTATTTTCTGTCTGTTTTGCTATTTTTTAACTGAATAAATTTTGTTTTGTTATTATATTGTTGCTTTCTTCCTCTGTTAGTGTTTTCCTCAGTTCCTGCATTGTATATGATTTTGTTTTGTCAATTGTATTGATATGTAATTGCGTTTCCTTGATTTCAAGTTGTAATACTTTTTTCATAAATAGTTGTTCTATTTTGGTGGACATTTTTTGTGTATTAAGCATCTTGAAGTTGTGTCTCAGTGATGCTAGCATACCCTTTAAATACTCGGGAATATTTCCTTATTTTTTGCATTGCAGCAGATATTTCAGCCTTTTATTTTGTTTGGCTAATTTCTTTTGGCATTCGAATCTAAGGCACGTCTCATTGTTGTACTTGAGTGCTATGTGTTTTCATCATCATCATCCAGCCATTTGCGTCCACTGCTGAACATAGGCCTCCTCCATATGTTTCCATTTTTCTCTGTCCTGAGCTGTTTTTATTCAGTTATTTGTAACTCTCTTTATGTCGTCACTCCATCTTGTAGGTGGTCTTCCTATTTTACGTTTATCCTCTCTCAATCTCCACTCAAGGACTCTTTTAGTCCATCATCTTTTAGTCATACGATCAACATGCCCAGCTTCTCGCCGTTTTGTTCATGTCACTATTTCTATTATGTCTGTCACTTTCGTTTTTTCTCTCAGCGATTTATTTGTTATTCTGTCTCTTCTGGTTACCCCAAGCATTTACCTTTCCATTGCCCTCTGAGCCACTCTCAATTTATTTATTGTTCGTTTGGTCAAAGTCAATGTATCACAATCGTAGGTGATAACAGGTAGCACGCATTGATCGTATACTTTTCTTTTTAAGCACATAGGTAGCTCACTTTTAAATATGTATTTCAGTTTACCAAACGCTGTCCATCCAAGTCCCACTCTTCTATTTATTTCACAAGTCTGATTGTCCTTTTCAATTTTTATTTCATGTCCGAGATACTTGTAGTTAAAAACTTGCTCAATTTCTCCTCCTTCGTCCATTTCTGTGCACTATTGGTTGTCACATGTCCGCTTTCATCTTTAAGTTTAAAAATCTGATGTCTTCCTTCTGATAAATTTCTCCTCATTATTTTCATACTCTTGTTTTCTTGTATAGTTTGCTCAATTTGACAAGTGTTATATTTATGTCGTATGTCCTTTCGTATCTCCTTAGATATAATCTTATTTAACCTGAGCATCTCATGTATATCTTGCTTTTCTCGTGCCTTTCTCCTTTGCTCCATGAGCTGTTTTGTTTCCTTGCTTATTTTCACTTCTTTATGCTTAAGCTTTCTACAATGTTGTTTCTGTGCTTCTAGTATTGTCTCGGTTATATTGTTGTTTAAAGTTTCTATATCGTCCGTCCCCGTTCGTTCGTTCTTTGTTCTTTCGTAAGGACTAAGCCATGTCCATCTTCTTTGAGCTTTCTTTTGAAAGAATGTGTTCATTAAGTACATATTATTATGTTGTAGAAAATGTAGTAACATTTGTTGTCTTCTATCGTTTCGGCAGTCCATTCCAAATTTTCCAATAGCTGTCTCGGATTCATCATCATTTTGTTTTCCAACTTTGGCATTGAAATCTCCAAGTATAAACGTCGTCTTTTATTCCTGCTTCAATATGTTCATAAAAACGTTCAACAAATACGTCATCGTAATCTGATGTTGGAGCGTATATTTGTTTTAGGAAGCCTTTTATTGTTCGTCTGTTTTGTTGTATTTATTTACGTTGATTCTTATTAAATGTTTTCTTTTTTTTTATATACTACTTATTTCTAAATGCTTATTTTACTTACTCGTTGTCGCAAGTTTTTACTGCGAAAGTACGTAAACAAACCTAAAAATATTGTACAAAGTAAATAGAATAAGACCGATCACCACCTACAAAGAGCGTAATAAATTCGGACATTTTGTTTTTATTCTACTGTCGCCAATCACAATCCTTACAATATTCTTGCCAATAATAATCATACAATGTGTTCTCTATATAATAGAATCCATTAAAGCCCGTTAGTTTCATTGAGTTCCACACACAAACGTCGATGAGAATCCGCAAATAAACCAATCAAAACGATGCTCTCTTCGTAACCCCTAAATCTGACAAAAAAATCCAATAAGGAAAAAAAGCAATATAACAAATAACATAAAATTCGTTCATTTATTTGTATCTCAACCATATAGTTATGTAATTCATCTGTATTGCTACTAACCTATCTGTGTAATGCGTCTGAATTCAACAAATATTATTATTTTCTTTCTATTTCGTTCTATTTCGATTTTGTCTTTAGTGTTGGTAAAGAACTTCCTAGAGCTGGTGTGCGGTTTATGTCCATATGCTATTTCTTTCTTATTTACGATTTTTGTTAATATTTTGTTATCTGTTAAGTTTCGTACATATGCTACTCCAATGTATTTGTTTTGATTTATTTAGGTTTGTTATTGTTCTTGATTTAGTCGTTGTTTGTTGTCTATGTGAGTATGGTCCTAATTTGTATGTAATTTTGCGGTTTAAATTCGTCATCTATAATGTTGTATACTCTGTGTATAATGCCTGCCTATTGCTGTGCTGGATTTTTTGTTCCATCGGATGATTTGAATTAAAATTCATTATCCTACCCGATGATGTATCCTTTACATACCAATTGAATTTTATGCCTTTGTCGGTTCTGTGTAGTTCTGCGTCAAGATATGGTGATTTTGTTGTCTTTTTGTACTTCTACAGTAAATTGTATTATTTCGTGTTGTTTGTTTAATGTGTTTAGTATTGTGTCTAAATCTTGCCTTTTACCTATGGCTAGTTTGTCATCTACGTATTTCGAAATATGTATTGTTCCAATTTATTTTTGTTTAAGCTCGTCAAATGTATCATTTAATATTTTGTCCAGAATTATATCCCCAATGGTTGTTGAAAGCGGATTGGCCATTGGAATGCCGTAGATCTGATTGTATGTCTTGTTGTTAAATGTGAAATTGTTGTTGTCCGTTAGGCAAAACTCGAGGATATATCTAAATTTTTCGTTTGGGTATGTTTGTGTTAAGTTCTATGTCTTTCCATTTGTTCATTATTGTTTTTAAAGATAATTGTACGGGTATATTTGTGAATAATGATATCACGTCAAATGATACAATTTTTTCGTCATTCGTGATTGTCGTTGTCGCATTTAATTTCCCTTAACTCGCATTTAATTTCCCTTTTACTTGATATATTTCCCTTTAGTTACTTAGTCTATTCACAATAGTGCTGTTTTTTTCACTTCTAGTAGTTCATATGCAAATTTACTATTTGGTATTTATTTATGTATTTTATTTAAATGAAATATGTGTATAGCACTTTTATTATACATTCAATAACTATTTGAACATCCATTTAATGCAATATTTAATAATTTTAAAATTTTATAATAATTATTATTGTTAAAATGCAACCCTGTTTGCCTCACGTACACTGTATATAAAAGTCGGCCATTTTGTATACTTTGCGTTGAAGGAGACAGAGTGATTTGGCATCACTTCATACAAATTTTAAAATTTTATAATAATTATTATTGTTAAAATGCAACCCTGTGTGCCGCACATACACTATACATAAGCGTCGGCCATTTTGTATACTTTGCGTTGAGGACACAGAGTGATTTGGCATCACTTCATACGAATCCATGTATTTTAGCTCAGCTGTCAGTTGTGTATGACGGATTGTCGTATATAAAGTATTCTATGGGCTTCGGCTATAAGTCAGTGTTCTTTTGCAACTCGCATGCAAAAGAATGCGGCTAAAGTAAATAGAATAGGACCGATCATCAACTACAAAGAGCGTAATAAATTCGGACATTTTGTTTTTACTCGATACTCTAAGTAAAATCTCAAATAAGGACAAGCAGCAACATAGAAACATAGAATTAGCCATTTTGTATGTACCTCAACCATATAGTTATGTATGTAATTCATGGTTGCTTCTTGTTTTCTATGCGCACCTGATACATTCAATTACGTTTTGTACCAAAAATCGGCCATATTATATATATATCGGGCAAATTATATATATATTATATATTATTATATTATTCTATATTATAATATATATTATTATATATATATATACAATATATTATCTGAAATATAAAAATTCATTATCAATATCCAATACGTATGTGCAATCTATTTTTATTATATCCATATACCAATCAAAATGACAAAACCTTTGCACTCATGTCAACCACACCGTTTCTTTCTATTTGCCTATATAAAAAGTATATGTACGTATGCTCAGTAAAATACTATATTTTTCATTGATAATTGGCATTTCTGAAAATTTTGTCCATCCATTTTTGTGCCATCCATCAGCCACCAAAATCAAAACCACAAATTGTTCGTCTTTCGTCCATTATATTCGCATTGATACACACACACGCATCTACGCTTGCGTATTTGTTGTTGCTTTTGCTCTCGTTTCTTCAGGAATAATATTTTTGCATAAATAAATAAATATATATCAACTCTTCATACTCATGTTTTCTTGTATAGTTTGCTCAATTTGACAAGTGTTCTATTTTCTTATGTCCTTTCGTATATCCTTAAATATAATCTTATAATCTTTTCTCATATAGAGCTGTTTTGTTTCCTTGCTTATTTTCTCTTCTTTATGCTTAGGCTTTCTACAATGTTGTTTCTGTGCTTCTAGTATTGCCTCGATTATATTGTTGTTTAAAGTTTCTATATCGTCCCCTTGTTGCCGATCTAAAGCCCTATTTATTTGCAGTTTTTTGTTTATGGTATTTTCTGTCTGTTTTGCTATTTTTTAACTGAATAAATTTTGTTTTGTTATTATATTGTTGCTTTCTTCCTCTGTTAGTGTTTTCCTCAGTTCCTGCATTGTATATGATTTTGTTTTGTCAATTGTATTGATATGTAATTGCGTTTCCTTGATTTCAAGTTGTAATACTTTTTTCATAAATAGTTGTTCTATTTTGGTGGACATTTTTTGTGTATTAAGCATCTTGAAGTTGTGTCTCAGTGATGCTAGCATACCCTTTAAATACTCGGGAATATTTCCTTATTTTTTGCATTGCAGCAGATATTTCAGCCTTTTATTTTGTTTGGCTAATTTCTTTTGGCATTCGAATCTAAGGCACGTCTCATTGTTGTACTTGAGTGCTATGTGTTTTCATCATCATCATCCAGCCATTTGCGTCCACTGCTGAACATAGGCCTCCTCCATATGTTTCCATTTTTCTCTGTCCTGAGCTGTTTTTATTCAGTTATTTGTAACTCTCTTTATGTCGTCACTCCATCTTGTAGGTGGTCTTCCTATTTTACGTTTATCCTCTCTCAATCTCCACTCAAGGACTCTTTTAGTCCATCATCTTTTAGTCATACGATCAACATGCCCAGCTTCTCGCCGTTTTGTTCATGTCACTATTTCTATTATGTCTGTCACTTTCGTTTTTTCTCTCAGCGATTTATTTGTTATTCTGTCTCTTCTGGTTACCCCAAGCATTTACCTTTCCATTGCCCTCTGAGCCACTCTCAATTTATTTATTGTTCGTTTGGTCAAAGTCAATGTATCACAATCGTAGGTGATAACAGGTAGCACGCATTGATCGTATACTTTTCTTTTTAAGCACATAGGTAGCTCACTTTTAAATATGTATTTCAGTTTACCAAACGCTGTCCATCCAAGTCCCACTCTTCTATTTATTTCACAAGTCTGATTGTCCTTTTCAATTTTTATTTCATGTCCGAGATACTTGTAGTTAAAAACTTGCTCAATTTCTCCTCCTTCGTCCATTTCTGTGCACTATTGGTTGTCACATGTCCGCTTTCATCTTTAAGTTTAAAAATCTGATGTCTTCCTTCTGATAAATTTCTCCTCATTATTTTCATACTCTTGTTTTCTTGTATAGTTTGCTCAATTTGACAAGTGTTATATTTATGTCGTATGTCCTTTCGTATCTCCTTAGATATAATCTTATTTAACCTGAGCATCTCATGTATATCTTGCTTTTCTCGTGCCTTTCTCCTTTGCTCCATGAGCTGTTTTGTTTCCTTGCTTATTTTCACTTCTTTATGCTTAAGCTTTCTACAATGTTGTTTCTGTGCTTCTAGTATTGTCTCGGTTATATTGTTGTTTAAAGTTTCTATATCGTCCGTCCCCGTTCGTTCGTTCTTTGTTCTTTCGTAAGGACTAAGCCATGTCCATCTTCTTTGAGCTTTCTTTTGAAAGAATGTGTTCATTAAGTACATATTATTATGTTGTAGAAAATGTAGTAACATTTGTTGTCTTCTATCGTTTCGGCAGTCCATTCCAAATTTTCCAATAGCTGTCTCGGATTCATCATCATTTTGTTTTCCAACTTTGGCATTGAAATCTCCAAGTATAAACGTCGTCTTTTATTCCTGCTTCAATATGTTCATAAAAACGTTCAACAAATACGTCATCGTAATCTGATGTTGGAGCGTATATTTGTTTTAGGAAGCCTTTTATTGTTCGTCTGTTTTGTTGTATTTATTTACGTTGATTCTTATTAAATGTTTTCTTTTTTTTTATATACTACTTATTTCTAAATGCTTATTTTACTTACTCGTTGTCGCAAGTTTTTACTGCGAAAGTACGTAAACAAACCTAAAAATATTGTACAAAGTAAATAGAATAAGACCGATCACCACCTACAAAGAGCGTAATAAATTCGGACATTTTGTTTTTATTCTACTGTCGCCAATCACAATCCTTACAATATTCTTGCCAATAATAATCATACAATGTGTTCTCTATATAATAGAATCCATTAAAGCCCGTTAGTTTCATTGAGTTCCACACACAAACGTCGATGAGAATCCGCAAATAAACCAATCAAAACGATGCTCTCTTCGTAACCCCTAAATCTGACAAAAAAATCCAATAAGGAAAAAAAGCAATATAACAAATAACATAAAATTCGTTCATTTATTTGTATCTCAACCATATAGTTATGTAATTCATCTGTATTGCTACTAACCTATCTGTGTAATGCGTCTGAATTCAACAAATATTATTATTTTCTTTCTATTTCGTTCTATTTCGATTTTGTCTTTAGTGTTGGTAAAGAACTTCCTAGAGCTGGTGTGCGGTTTATGTCCATATGCTATTTCTTTCTTATTTACGATTTTTGTTAATATTTTGTTATCTGTTAAGTTTCGTACATATGCTACTCCAATGTATTTGTTTTGATTTATTTAGGTTTGTTATTGTTCTTGATTTAGTCGTTGTTTGTTGTCTATGTGAGTATGGTCCTAATTTGTATGTAATTTTGCGGTTTAAATTCGTCATCTATAATGTTGTATACTCTGTGTATAATGCCTGCCTATTGCTGTGCTGGATTTTTTGTTCCATCGGATGATTTGAATTAAAATTCATTATCCTACCCGATGATGTATCCTTTACATACCAATTGAATTTTATGCCTTTGTCGGTTCTGTGTAGTTCTGCGTCAAGATATGGTGATTTTGTTGTCTTTTTGTACTTCTACAGTAAATTGTATTATTTCGTGTTGTTTGTTTAATGTGTTTAGTATTGTGTCTAAATCTTGCCTTTTACCTATGGCTAGTTTGTCATCTACGTATTTCGAAATATGTATTGTTCCAATTTATTTTTGTTTAAGCTCGTCAAATGTATCATTTAATATTTTGTCCAGAATTATATCCCCAATGGTTGTTGAAAGCGGATTGGCCATTGGAATGCCGTAGATCTGATTGTATGTCTTGTTGTTAAATGTGAAATTGTTGTTGTCCGTTAGGCAAAACTCGAGGATATATCTAAATTTTTCGTTTGGGTATGTTTGTGTTAAGTTCTATGTCTTTCCATTTGTTCATTATTGTTTTTAAAGATAATTGTACGGGTATATTTGTGAATAATGATATCACGTCAAATGATACAATTTTTTCGTCATTCGTGATTGTCGTTGTCGCATTTAATTTCCCTTAACTCGCATTTAATTTCCCTTTTACTTGATATATTTCCCTTTAGTTACTTAGTCTATTCACAATAGTGCTGTTTTTTTCACTTCTAGTAGTTCATATGCAAATTTACTATTTGGTATTTATTTATGTATTTTATTTAAATGAAATATGTGTATAGCACTTTTATTATACATTCAATAACTATTTGAACATCCATTTAATGCAATATTTAATAATTTTAAAATTTTATAATAATTATTATTGTTAAAATGCAACCCTGTTTGCCTCACGTACACTGTATATAAAAGTCGGCCATTTTGTATACTTTGCGTTGAAGGAGACAGAGTGATTTGGCATCACTTCATACAAATTTTAAAATTTTATAATAATTATTATTGTTAAAATGCAACCCTGTGTGCCGCACATACACTATACATAAGCGTCGGCCATTTTGTATACTTTGCGTTGAGGACACAGAGTGATTTGGCATCACTTCATACGAATCCATGTATTTTAGCTCAGCTGTCAGTTGTGTATGACGGATTGTCGTATATAAAGTATTCTATGGGCTTCGGCTATAAGTCAGTGTTCTTTTGCAACTCGCATGCAAAAGAATGCGGCTAAAGTAAATAGAATAGGACCGATCATCAACTACAAAGAGCGTAATAAATTCGGACATTTTGTTTTTACTCGATACTCTAAGTAAAATCTCAAATAAGGACAAGCAGCAACATAGAAACATAGAATTAGCCATTTTGTATGTACCTCAACCATATAGTTATGTATGTAATTCATGGTTGCTTCTTGTTTTCTATGCGCACCTGATACATTCAATTACGTTTTGTACCAAAAATCGGCCATATTATATATATATCGGGCAAATTATATATATATTATATATTATTATATTATTCTATATTATAATATATATTATTATATATATATATACAATATATTATCTGAAATATAAAAATTCATTATCAATATCCAATACGTATGTGCAATCTATTTTTATTATATCCATATACCAATCAAAATGACAAAACCTTTGCACTCATGTCAACCACACCGTTTCTTTCTATTTGCCTATATAAAAAGTATATGTACGTATGCTCAGTAAAATACTATATTTTTCATTGATAATTGGCATTTCTGAAAATTTTGTCCATCCATTTTTGTGCCATCCATCAGCCACCAAAATCAAAACCACAAATTGTTCGTCTTTCGTCCATTATATTCGCATTGATACACACACACGCATCTACGCTTGCGTATTTGTTGTTGCTTTTGCTCTCGTTTCTTCAGGAATAATATTTTTGCATAAATAAATAAATATATATCAACTCTTCATACTCATGTTTTCTTGTATAGTTTGCTCAATTTGACAAGTGTTCTATTTTCTTATGTCCTTTCGTATATCCTTAAATATAATCTTATAATCTTTTCTCATATAGAGCTGTTTTGTTTCCTTGCTTATTTTCTCTTCTTTATGCTTAGGCTTTCTACAATGTTGTTTCTGTGCTTCTAGTATTGCCTCGATTATATTGTTGTTTAAAGTTTCTATATCGTCCCCTTGTTGCCGATCTAAAGCCCTATTTATTTGCAGTTTTTTGTTTATGGTATTTTCTGTCTGTTTTGCTATTTTTTAACTGAATAAATTTTGTTTTGTTATTATATTGTTGCTTTCTTCCTCTGTTAGTGTTTTCCTCAGTTCCTGCATTGTATATGATTTTGTTTTGTCAATTGTATTGATATGTAATTGCGTTTCCTTGATTTCAAGTTGTAATACTTTTTTCATAAATAGTTGTTCTATTTTGGTGGACATTTTTTGTGTATTAAGCATCTTGAAGTTGTGTCTCAGTGATGCTAGCATACCCTTTAAATACTCGGGAATATTTCCTTATTTTTTGCATTGCAGCAGATATTTCAGCCTTTTATTTTGTTTGGCTAATTTCTTTTGGCATTCGAATCTAAGGCACGTCTCATTGTTGTACTTGAGTGCTATGTGTTTTCATCATCATCATCCAGCCATTTGCGTCCACTGCTGAACATAGGCCTCCTCCATATGTTTCCATTTTTCTCTGTCCTGAGCTGTTTTTATTCAGTTATTTGTAACTCTCTTTATGTCGTCACTCCATCTTGTAGGTGGTCTTCCTATTTTACGTTTATCCTCTCTCAATCTCCACTCAAGGACTCTTTTAGTCCATCATCTTTTAGTCATACGATCAACATGCCCAGCTTCTCGCCGTTTTGTTCATGTCACTATTTCTATTATGTCTGTCACTTTCGTTTTTTCTCTCAGCGATTTATTTGTTATTCTGTCTCTTCTGGTTACCCCAAGCATTTACCTTTCCATTGCCCTCTGAGCCACTCTCAATTTATTTATTGTTCGTTTGGTCAAAGTCAATGTATCACAATCGTAGGTGATAACAGGTAGCACGCATTGATCGTATACTTTTCTTTTTAAGCACATAGGTAGCTCACTTTTAAATATGTATTTCAGTTTACCAAACGCTGTCCATCCAAGTCCCACTCTTCTATTTATTTCACAAGTCTGATTGTCCTTTTCAATTTTTATTTCATGTCCGAGATACTTGTAGTTAAAAACTTGCTCAATTTCTCCTCCTTCGTCCATTTCTGTGCACTATTGGTTGTCACATGTCCGCTTTCATCTTTAAGTTTAAAAATCTGATGTCTTCCTTCTGATAAATTTCTCCTCATTATTTTCATACTCTTGTTTTCTTGTATAGTTTGCTCAATTTGACAAGTGTTATATTTATGTCGTATGTCCTTTCGTATCTCCTTAGATATAATCTTATTTAACCTGAGCATCTCATGTATATCTTGCTTTTCTCGTGCCTTTCTCCTTTGCTCCATGAGCTGTTTTGTTTCCTTGCTTATTTTCACTTCTTTATGCTTAAGCTTTCTACAATGTTGTTTCTGTGCTTCTAGTATTGTCTCGGTTATATTGTTGTTTAAAGTTTCTATATCGTCCGTCCCCGTTCGTTCGTTCTTTGTTCTTTCGTAAGGACTAAGCCATGTCCATCTTCTTTGAGCTTTCTTTTGAAAGAATGTGTTCATTAAGTACATATTATTATGTTGTAGAAAATGTAGTAACATTTGTTGTCTTCTATCGTTTCGGCAGTCCATTCCAAATTTTCCAATAGCTGTCTCGGATTCATCATCATTTTGTTTTCCAACTTTGGCATTGAAATCTCCAAGTATAAACGTCGTCTTTTATTCCTGCTTCAATATGTTCATAAAAACGTTCAACAAATACGTCATCGTAATCTGATGTTGGAGCGTATATTTGTTTTAGGAAGCCTTTTATTGTTCGTCTGTTTTGTTGTATTTATTTACGTTGATTCTTATTAAATGTTTTCTTTTTTTTTATATACTACTTATTTCTAAATGCTTATTTTACTTACTCGTTGTCGCAAGTTTTTACTGCGAAAGTACGTAAACAAACCTAAAAATATTGTACAAAGTAAATAGAATAAGACCGATCACCACCTACAAAGAGCGTAATAAATTCGGACATTTTGTTTTTATTCTACTGTCGCCAATCACAATCCTTACAATATTCTTGCCAATAATAATCATACAATGTGTTCTCTATATAATAGAATCCATTAAAGCCCGTTAGTTTCATTGAGTTCCACACACAAACGTCGATGAGAATCCGCAAATAAACCAATCAAAACGATGCTCTCTTCGTAACCCCTAAATCTGACAAAAAAATCCAATAAGGAAAAAAAGCAATATAACAAATAACATAAAATTCGTTCATTTATTTGTATCTCAACCATATAGTTATGTAATTCATCTGTATTGCTACTAACCTATCTGTGTAATGCGTCTGAATTCAACAAATATTATTATTTTCTTTCTATTTCGTTCTATTTCGATTTTGTCTTTAGTGTTGGTAAAGAACTTCCTAGAGCTGGTGTGCGGTTTATGTCCATATGCTATTTCTTTCTTATTTACGATTTTTGTTAATATTTTGTTATCTGTTAAGTTTCGTACATATGCTACTCCAATGTATTTGTTTTGATTTATTTAGGTTTGTTATTGTTCTTGATTTAGTCGTTGTTTGTTGTCTATGTGAGTATGGTCCTAATTTGTATGTAATTTTGCGGTTTAAATTCGTCATCTATAATGTTGTATACTCTGTGTATAATGCCTGCCTATTGCTGTGCTGGATTTTTTGTTCCATCGGATGATTTGAATTAAAATTCATTATCCTACCCGATGATGTATCCTTTACATACCAATTGAATTTTATGCCTTTGTCGGTTCTGTGTAGTTCTGCGTCAAGATATGGTGATTTTGTTGTCTTTTTGTACTTCTACAGTAAATTGTATTATTTCGTGTTGTTTGTTTAATGTGTTTAGTATTGTGTCTAAATCTTGCCTTTTACCTATGGCTAGTTTGTCATCTACGTATTTCGAAATATGTATTGTTCCAATTTATTTTTGTTTAAGCTCGTCAAATGTATCATTTAATATTTTGTCCAGAATTATATCCCCAATGGTTGTTGAAAGCGGATTGGCCATTGGAATGCCGTAGATCTGATTGTATGTCTTGTTGTTAAATGTGAAATTGTTGTTGTCCGTTAGGCAAAACTCGAGGATATATCTAAATTTTTCGTTTGGGTATGTTTGTGTTAAGTTCTATGTCTTTCCATTTGTTCATTATTGTTTTTAAAGATAATTGTACGGGTATATTTGTGAATAATGATATCACGTCAAATGATACAATTTTTTCGTCATTCGTGATTGTCGTTGTCGCATTTAATTTCCCTTAACTCGCATTTAATTTCCCTTTTACTTGATATATTTCCCTTTAGTTACTTAGTCTATTCACAATAGTGCTGTTTTTTTCACTTCTAGTAGTTCATATGCAAATTTACTATTTGGTATTTATTTATGTATTTTATTTAAATGAAATATGTGTATAGCACTTTTATTATACATTCAATAACTATTTGAATATCCATTTAATGCAATATTTAATAATTTTAAAATTTTATAATAATTATTATTGTTAAAATGCAACCCTGTTTGCCTCACGTACACTGTATATAAAAGTCGGCCATTTTGTATACTTTGCGTTGAAGGAGACAGAGTGATTTGGCATCACTTCATACAAATTTTAAAATTTTATAATAATTATTATTGTTAAAATGCAACCCTGTGTGCCGCACATACACTATACATAAATGTCGGCCATTTTGTATACTTTGCGTTGAGGACACAGAGTGATTTGGCATCACTTCATACGAATCCATGTATTTTAGCTCAGCTGTCAGTTGTGTATGACGGATTGTCGTATATAAAGTATTCTATGGGCTTCGGCTATAAGTCAGTGTTCTTTTGCAACTCGCATGCAAAAGAATGCGGCTAAAGTAAATAGAATAGGATCGATCATCAACTACAAAGAGCGTAATAAATTCGGACATTTTGTTTTTACTCGATACTCTAAGTAAAATCTCAAATAAGGACAAGCAGCAACATAGAAACATAGAATTAGCCATTTTGTATGTACCTCAACCATATAGTTATGTATGTAATTCATGGTTGCTTCTTGTTTTCTATGCGCACCTGATACATTCAATTACGTTTTGTACCAAAAATCGGCCATATTATATATATATCGGGCAAATTATATATATATTATATATTATTATATTATTCTATATTATAATATATATTATTATATATATATATACAATATATTATCTGAAATATAAAAATTCATTATCAATATCCAATACGTATGTGCAATCTATTTTTATTATATCCATATACCAATCAAAATGACAAAACCTTTGCACTCATGTCAACCACACCGTTTCTTTCTATTTGCCTATATAAAAAGTATATGTACGTATGCTCAGTAAAATACTATATTTTTCATTGATAATTGGCATTTCTGAAAATTTTGTCCATCCATTTTTGTGCCATCCATCAGCCACCAAAATCAAAACCACAAATTGTTCGTCTTTCGTCCATTATATTCGCATTGATACACACACACGCATCTACGCTTGCGTATTTGTTGTTGCTTTTGCTCTCGTTTCTTCAGGAATAATATTTTTGCATAAATAAATAAATATATATCAACTCTTCATACTCATGTTTTCTTGTATAGTTTGCTCAATTTGACAAGTGTTCTATTTTCTTATGTCCTTTCGTATATCCTTAAATATAATCTTATAATCTTTTCTCATATAGAGCTGTTTTGTTTCCTTGCTTATTTTCTCTTCTTTATGCTTAGGCTTTCTACAATGTTGTTTCTGTGCTTCTAGTATTGCCTCGATTATATTGTTGTTTAAAGTTTCTATATCGTCCCCTTGTTGCCGATCTAAAGCCCTATTTATTTGCAGTTTTTTGTTTATGGTATTTTCTGTCTGTTTTGCTATTTTTTAACTGAATAAATTTTGTTTTGTTATTATATTGTTGCTTTCTTCCTCTGTTAGTGTTTTCCTCAGTTCCTGCATTGTATATGATTTTGTTTTGTCAATTGTATTGATATGTAATTGCGTTTCCTTGATTTCAAGTTGTAATACTTTTTTCATAAATAGTTGTTCTATTTTGGTGGACATTTTTTGTGTATTAAGCATCTTGAAGTTGTGTCTCAGTGATGCTAGCATACCCTTTAAATACTCGGGAATATTTCCTTATTTTTTGCATTGCAGCAGATATTTCAGCCTTTTATTTTGTTTGGCTAATTTCTTTTGGCATTCGAATCTAAGGCACGTCTCATTGTTGTACTTGAGTGCTATGTGTTTTCATCATCATCATCCAGCCATTTGCGTCCACTGCTGAACATAGGCCTCCTCCATATGTTTCCATTTTTCTCTGTCCTGAGCTGTTTTTATTCAGTTATTTGTAACTCTCTTTATGTCGTCACTCCATCTTGTAGGTGGTCTTCCTATTTTACGTTTATCCTCTCTCAATCTCCACTCAAGGACTCTTTTAGTCCATTATCTTTTAGTCATACGATCAACATGCCCAGCTTCTCGCCGTTTTGTTCATGTCACTATTTCTATTATGTCTGTCACTTTCGTTTTTTCTCTCAGCGATTTATTTGTTATTCTGTCTCTTCTGGTTACCCCAAGCATTTACCTTTCCATTGCCCTCTGAGCCACTCTCAATTTATTTATTGTTCGTTTGGTCAAAGTCAATGTATCACAATCGTAGGTGATAACAGGTAGCACGCATTGATCGTATACTTTTCTTTTTAAGCACATAGGTAGCTCACTTTTAAATATGTATTTCAGTTTACCAAACGCTGTCCATCCAAGTCCCACTCTTCTATTTATTTCACAAGTCTGATTGTCCTTTTCAATTTTTATTTCATGTCCGAGATACTTGTAGTTAAAAACTTGCTCAATTTCTCCTCCTTCGTCCATTTCTGTGCACTATTGGTTGTCACATGTCCGCTTTCATCTTTAAGTTTAAAAATCTGATGTCTTCCTTCTGATAAATTTCTCCTCATTATTTTCATACTCTTGTTTTCTTGTATAGTTTGCTCAATTTGACAAGTGTTATATTTATGTCGTATGTCCTTTCGTATCTCCTTAGATATAATCTTATTTAACCTGAGCATCTCATGTATATCTTGCTTTTCTCGTGCCTTTCTCCTTTGCTCCATGAGCTGTTTTGTTTCCTTGCTTATTTTCACTTCTTTATGCTTAAGCTTTCTACAATGTTGTTTCTGTGCTTCTAGTATTGTCTCGGTTATATTGTTGTTTAAAGTTTCTATATCGTCCGTCCCCGTTCGTTCGTTCTTTGTTCTTTCGTAAGGACTAAGCCATGTCCATCTTCTTTGAGCTTTCTTTTGAAAGAATGTGTTCATTAAGTACATATTATTATGTTGTAGAAAATGTAGTAACATTTGTTGTCTTCTATCGTTTCGGCAGTCCATTCCAAATTTTCCAATAGCTGTCTCGGATTCATCATCATTTTGTTTTCCAACTTTGGCATTGAAATCTCCAAGTATAAACGTCGTCTTTTATTCCTGCTTCAATATGTTCATAAAAACGTTCAACAAATACGTCATCGTAATCTGATGTTGGAGCGTATATTTGTTTTAGGAAGCCTTTTATTGTTCGTCTGTTTTGTTGTATTTATTTACGTTGATTCTTATTAAATGTTTTCTTTTTTTTTATATACTACTTATTTCTAAATGCTTATTTTACTTACTCGTTGTCGCAAGTTTTTACTGCGAAAGTACGTAAACAAACCTAAAAATATTGTACAAAGTAAATAGAATAAGACCGATCACCACCTACAAAGAGCGTAATAAATTCGGACATTTTGTTTTTATTCTACTGTCGCCAATCACAATCCTTACAATATTCTTGCCAATAATAATCATACAATGTGTTCTCTATATAATAGAATCCATTAAAGCCCGTTAGTTTCATTGAGTTCCACACACAAACGTCGATGAGAATCCGCAAATAAACCAATCAAAACGATGCTCTCTTCGTAACCCCTAAATCTGACAAAAAAATCCAATAAGGAAAAAAAGCAATATAACAAATAACATAAAATTCGTTCATTTATTTGTATCTCAACCATATAGTTATGTAATTCATCTGTATTGCTACTAACCTATCTGTGTAATGCGTCTGAATTCAACAAATATTATTATTTTCTTTCTATTTCGTTCTATTTCGATTTTGTCTTTAGTGTTGGTAAAGAACTTCCTAGAGCTGGTGTGCGGTTTATGTCCATATGCTATTTCTTTCTTATTTACGATTTTTGTTAATATTTTGTTATCTGTTAAGTTTCGTACATATGCTACTCCAATGTATTTGTTTTGATTTATTTAGGTTTGTTATTGTTCTTGATTTAGTCGTTGTTTGTTGTCTATGTGAGTATGGTCCTAATTTGTATGTAATTTTGCGGTTTAAATTCGTCATCTATAATGTTGTATACTCTGTGTATAATGCCTGCCTATTGCTGTGCTGGATTTTTTGTTCCATCGGATGATTTGAATTAAAATTCATTATCCTACCCGATGATGTATCCTTTACATACCAATTGAATTTTATGCCTTTGTCGGTTCTGTGTAGTTCTGCGTCAAGATATGGTGATTTTGTTGTCTTTTTGTACTTCTACAGTAAATTGTATTATTTCGTGTTGTTTGTTTAATGTGTTTAGTATTGTGTCTAAATCTTGCCTTTTACCTATGGCTAGTTTGTCATCTACGTATTTCGAAATATGTATTGTTCCAATTTATTTTTGTTTAAGCTCGTCAAATGTATCATTTAATATTTTGTCCAGAATTATATCCCCAATGGTTGTTGAAAGCGGATTGGCCATTGGAATGCCGTAGATCTGATTGTATGTCTTGTTGTTAAATGTGAAATTGTTGTTGTCCGTTAGGCAAAACTCGAGGATATATCTAAATTTTTCGTTTGGGTATGTTTGTGTTAAGTTCTATGTCTTTCCATTTGTTCATTATTGTTTTTAAAGATAATTGTACGGGTATATTTGTGAATAATGATATCACGTCAAATGATACAATTTTTTCGTCATTCGTGATTGTCGTTGTCGCATTTAATTTCCCTTAACTCGCATTTAATTTCCCTTTTACTTGATATATTTCCCTTTAGTTACTTAGTCTATTCACAATAGTGCTGTTTTTTTCACTTCTAGTAGTTCATATGCAAATTTACTATTTGGTATTTATTTATGTATTTTATTTAAATGAAATATGTGTATAGCACTTTTATTATACATTCAATAACTATTTGAATATCCATTTAATGCAATATTTAATAATTTTAAAATTTTATAATAATTATTATTGTTAAAATGCAACCCTGTTTGCCTCACGTACACTGTATATAAAAGTCGGCCATTTTGTATACTTTGCGTTGAAGGAGACAGAGTGATTTGGCATCACTTCATACAAATTTTAAAATTTTATAATAATTATTATTGTTAAAATGCAACCCTGTGTGCCGCACATACACTATACATAAATGTCGGCCATTTTGTATACTTTGCGTTGAGGACACAGAGTGATTTGGCATCACTTCATACGAATCCATGTATTTTAGCTCAGCTGTCAGTTGTGTATGACGGATTGTCGTATATAAAGTATTCTATGGGCTTCGGCTATAAGTCAGTGTTCTTTTGCAACTCGCATGCAAAAGAATGCGGCTAAAGTAAATAGAATAGGATCGATCATCAACTACAAAGAGCGTAATAAATTCGGACATTTTGTTTTTACTCGATACTCTAAGTAAAATCTCAAATAAGGACAAGCAGCAACATAGAAACATAGAATTAGCCATTTTGTATGTACCTCAACCATATAGTTATGTATGTAATTCATGGTTGCTTCTTGTTTTCTATGCGCACCTGATACATTCAATTACGTTTTGTACCAAAAATCGGCCATATTATATATATATCGGGCAAATTATATATATATTATATATTATTATATTATTCTATATTATAATATATATTATTATATATATATATACAATATATTATCTGAAATATAAAAATTCATTATCAATATCCAATACGTATGTGCAATCTATTTTTATTATATCCATATACCAATCAAAATGACAAAACCTTTGCACTCATGTCAACCACACCGTTTCTTTCTATTTGCCTATATAAAAAGTATATGTACGTATGCTCAGTAAAATACTATATTTTTCATTGATAATTGGCATTTCTGAAAATTTTGTCCATCCATTTTTGTGCCATCCATCAGCCACCAAAATCAAAACCACAAATTGTTCGTCTTTCGTCCATTATATTCGCATTGATACACACACACGCATCTACGCTTGCGTATTTGTTGTTGCTTTTGCTCTCGTTTCTTCAGGAATAATATTTTTGCATAAATAAATAAATATATATCAACTCTTCATACTCATGTTTTCTTGTATAGTTTGCTCAATTTGACAAGTGTTCTATTTTCTTATGTCCTTTCGTATATCCTTAAATATAATCTTATAATCTTTTCTCATATAGAGCTGTTTTGTTTCCTTGCTTATTTTCTCTTCTTTATGCTTAGGCTTTCTACAATGTTGTTTCTGTGCTTCTAGTATTGCCTCGATTATATTGTTGTTTAAAGTTTCTATATCGTCCCCTTGTTGCCGATCTAAAGCCCTATTTATTTGCAGTTTTTTGTTTATGGTATTTTCTGTCTGTTTTGCTATTTTTTAACTGAATAAATTTTGTTTTGTTATTATATTGTTGCTTTCTTCCTCTGTTAGTGTTTTCCTCAGTTCCTGCATTGTATATGATTTTGTTTTGTCAATTGTATTGATATGTAATTGCGTTTCCTTGATTTCAAGTTGTAATACTTTTTTCATAAATAGTTGTTCTATTTTGGTGGACATTTTTTGTGTATTAAGCATCTTGAAGTTGTGTCTCAGTGATGCTAGCATACCCTTTAAATACTCGGGAATATTTCCTTATTTTTTGCATTGCAGCAGATATTTCAGCCTTTTATTTTGTTTGGCTAATTTCTTTTGGCATTCGAATCTAAGGCACGTCTCATTGTTGTACTTGAGTGCTATGTGTTTTCATCATCATCATCCAGCCATTTGCGTCCACTGCTGAACATAGGCCTCCTCCATATGTTTCCATTTTTCTCTGTCCTGAGCTGTTTTTATTCAGTTATTTGTAACTCTCTTTATGTCGTCACTCCATCTTGTAGGTGGTCTTCCTATTTTACGTTTATCCTCTCTCAATCTCCACTCAAGGACTCTTTTAGTCCATTATCTTTTAGTCATACGATCAACATGCCCAGCTTCTCGCCGTTTTGTTCATGTCACTATTTCTATTATGTCTGTCACTTTCGTTTTTTCTCTCAGCGATTTATTTGTTATTCTGTCTCTTCTGGTTACCCCAAGCATTTACCTTTCCATTGCCCTCTGAGCCACTCTCAATTTATTTATTGTTCGTTTGGTCAAAGTCAATGTATCACAATCGTAGGTGATAACAGGTAGCACGCATTGATCGTATACTTTTCTTTTTAAGCACATAGGTAGCTCACTTTTAAATATGTATTTCAGTTTACCAAACGCTGTCCATCCAAGTCCCACTCTTCTATTTATTTCACAAGTCTGATTGTCCTTTTCAATTTTTATTTCATGTCCGAGATACTTGTAGTTAAAAACTTGCTCAATTTCTCCTCCTTCGTCCATTTCTGTGCACTATTGGTTGTCACATGTCCGCTTTCATCTTTAAGTTTAAAAATCTGATGTCTTCCTTCTGATAAATTTCTCCTCATTATTTTCATACTCTTGTTTTCTTGTATAGTTTGCTCAATTTGACAAGTGTTATATTTATGTCGTATGTCCTTTCGTATCTCCTTAGATATAATCTTATTTAACCTGAGCATCTCATGTATATCTTGCTTTTCTCGTGCCTTTCTCCTTTGCTCCATGAGCTGTTTTGTTTCCTTGCTTATTTTCACTTCTTTATGCTTAAGCTTTCTACAATGTTGTTTCTGTGCTTCTAGTATTGTCTCGGTTATATTGTTGTTTAAAGTTTCTATATCGTCCGTCCCCGTTCGTTCGTTCTTTGTTCTTTCGTAAGGACTAAGCCATGTCCATCTTCTTTGAGCTTTCTTTTGAAAGAATGTGTTCATTAAGTACATATTATTATGTTGTAGAAAATGTAGTAACATTTGTTGTCTTCTATCGTTTCGGCAGTCCATTCCAAATTTTCCAATAGCTGTCTCGGATTCATCATCATTTTGTTTTCCAACTTTGGCATTGAAATCTCCAAGTATAAACGTCGTCTTTTATTCCTGCTTCAATATGTTCATAAAAACGTTCAACAAATACGTCATCGTAATCTGATGTTGGAGCGTATATTTGTTTTAGGAAGCCTTTTATTGTTCGTCTGTTTTGTTGTATTTATTTACGTTGATTCTTATTAAATGTTTTCTTTTTTTTTATATACTACTTATTTCTAAATGCTTATTTTACTTACTCGTTGTCGCAAGTTTTTACTGCGAAAGTACGTAAACAAACCTAAAAATATTGTACAAAGTAAATAGAATAAGACCGATCACCACCTACAAAGAGCGTAATAAATTCGGACATTTTGTTTTTATTCTACTGTCGCCAATCACAATCCTTACAATATTCTTGCCAATAATAATCATACAATGTGTTCTCTATATAATAGAATCCATTAAAGCCCGTTAGTTTCATTGAGTTCCACACACAAACGTCGATGAGAATCCGCAAATAAACCAATCAAAACGATGCTCTCTTCGTAACCCCTAAATCTGACAAAAAAATCCAATAAGGAAAAAAAGCAATATAACAAATAACATAAAATTCGTTCATTTATTTGTATCTCAACCATATAGTTATGTAATTCATCTGTATTGCTACTAACCTATCTGTGTAATGCGTCTGAATTCAACAAATATTATTATTTTCTTTCTATTTCGTTCTATTTCGATTTTGTCTTTAGTGTTGGTAAAGAACTTCCTAGAGCTGGTGTGCGGTTTATGTCCATATGCTATTTCTTTCTTATTTACGATTTTTGTTAATATTTTGTTATCTGTTAAGTTTCGTACATATGCTACTCCAATGTATTTGTTTTGATTTATTTAGGTTTGTTATTGTTCTTGATTTAGTCGTTGTTTGTTGTCTATGTGAGTATGGTCCTAATTTGTATGTAATTTTGCGGTTTAAATTCGTCATCTATAATGTTGTATACTCTGTGTATAATGCCTGCCTATTGCTGTGCTGGATTTTTTGTTCCATCGGATGATTTGAATTAAAATTCATTATCCTACCCGATGATGTATCCTTTACATACCAATTGAATTTTATGCCTTTGTCGGTTCTGTGTAGTTCTGCGTCAAGATATGGTGATTTTGTTGTCTTTTTGTACTTCTACAGTAAATTGTATTATTTCGTGTTGTTTGTTTAATGTGTTTAGTATTGTGTCTAAATCTTGCCTTTTACCTATGGCTAGTTTGTCATCTACGTATTTCGAAATATGTATTGTTCCAATTTATTTTTGTTTAAGCTCGTCAAATGTATCATTTAATATTTTGTCCAGAATTATATCCCCAATGGTTGTTGAAAGCGGATTGGCCATTGGAATGCCGTAGATCTGATTGTATGTCTTGTTGTTAAATGTGAAATTGTTGTTGTCCGTTAGGCAAAACTCGAGGATATATCTAAATTTTTCGTTTGGGTATGTTTGTGTTAAGTTCTATGTCTTTCCATTTGTTCATTATTGTTTTTAAAGATAATTGTACGGGTATATTTGTGAATAATGATATCACGTCAAATGATACAATTTTTTCGTCATTCGTGATTGTCGTTGTCGCATTTAATTTCCCTTAACTCGCATTTAATTTCCCTTTTACTTGATATATTTCCCTTTAGTTACTTAGTCTATTCACAATAGTGCTGTTTTTTTCACTTCTAGTAGTTCATATGCAAATTTACTATTTGGTATTTATTTATGTATTTTATTTAAATGAAATATGTGTATAGCACTTTTATTATACATTCAATAACTATTTGAACATCCATTTAATGCAATATTTAATAATTTTAAAATTTTATAATAATTATTATTGTTAAAATGCAACCCTGTTTGCCTCACGTACACTGTATATAAAAGTCGGCCATTTTGTATACTTTGCGTTGAAGGAGACAGAGTGATTTGGCATCACTTCATACAAATTTTATAATAATTATTATTGTTAAAATGCAACCCTGTTTGCCTCACGCACACTGTATATAAAAGTCGGCCATTTTGTATACTTTACGTTGAAGGAGTCAGAGTGATTTGGCATCACTTCATACGAAACCATGTATTTGAACTCAGCTGTCAGTTGTGTATGACGGATTGGCGTATATAAAGTATTCTATGGGCTTCGGCTACAAGTCAGTGTTCTTTTGCAACTCGCGTGTAAAAGACCGATCACCAACTACAAGGACCGTAATAAAGTCTAAAGGCGCCAGGCACTTAAAACATAATTTTTGACTTTGTACATATGCACGGCGTGATGATACTGATAACTGTTTGAACATTGCCAAAACGTATGATCGTTTTTGCAAACGGTTTGTTTGGCCTTTCTGTCGTGGACATTTATCAAAAAAACAACACGACGTGTGTAATGTACGGGAAGGTAAGCAAGGCTCGAAGATATTACAGCGGTAAGAAAGGAACTCGAGGAACTCGTTAAATGATTTTTCGCTCTGGTTATCACATGTATGTGCCCATCTCTTTCGCGTTTCTTCGTCTAATTTATTAAGCATGAGTTGGATAAGCTATGGATCACGCGATGTGACATTTAATGAATCTAGGCCTCTAATGACTATCTGCTCCATCAACTATTTGGCGAAGTACCGTTGCGTTAGTTGAAGAAAGAATGGGAAGAGCCAGAACTCGTTAAATGATTTTTCGCTCTGGTTATCACATGTATGTGCCCATCTCTTTCGCGTTTCTTCGTCTAATTTATTAAGCATGAGTTGGCTAAGCTATGGATCACGCGATGTGACATTTAATGAATCTAGGCCTCTAATGACTATCTGCTCCATCAACTATTTGGCGAAGTACCGTTGCGTTAGTTGAAGAAAGAATGGGAAGAGCCAAAAACGATTGCACGAGTGATCTGATTATGAGTGGTTTACTAGGTAGGGCTTCGCCTTCTAATATGAAATTAAGTATTAAAATTTCTGTGTAAGGCTTAACACTGGCTCATTGCGCAATGTACTAAGAAAAAAGTCTCGAAAAGTAATTCAATCTTCGTACTTTCCGGTGAACTTGGGTAGCTGAATTTTTGTTAGATGAACATTTTGCTCACTACGACTAGCGGCAAAAGTTTCCAAAAATTATGCTTGCTGTGCCGCAAGGCGTTCAATTGCATCGTATTCTCTAAATGTAGATGTATGACGTGACGAAACTGGCAATCTATCAATTTGGGAATGTAATAATGCGTGTATTTGAAAATGCTTCTTTTCCTTTTGCTCAATGTCTTCAATACAATCGACGAAATTTTCTTCACCAGAATATGCATACAATTCTTGACTCATATGCATAAAACCATTGTAGGCACTTTCGAATTTTTCGAGTCTGTACATAAGACCTTCTCTGCTAGGTGCTTGAATGGGTTTCTTCGCAGCCTTGTAAGCGCGATCAATCGTCAGTTTCGCCCAAGCGCGATTCCGTTGCAACAAATCCATAACACCGTTTTATTCGTCTACATGTTAAATGCAAGAATATAACAATCAATATTAATAGTTCAACGTAAGAACATTAAGTATCATCTAACGCAATTGATTCACGAAATCTAATTCGAGCATTGGCTCGAAGGACCAATTTGCCGTATAGTACAGAACCACACGTGGGCTTAAACTCTGGTTAGATGATACAACAAAACTTTGATAAAAAAGTACAGCTTAGACTGTTTAAAGGCGGACGAACTGATCTCTTTATTCATTTATTAGTAAACTTGTACTGAACATTAATATGTTAATATTATAAATCAAAACTTCTTATTCATCCATGGACATATAATACTACATATGGGTGCCGTAGCTCAATAGTTAGCGTGTTGGCCTTGGCCGCAGGTATACATCGTTACATATTTGAATGTTTTTGGTGTTGTTTTCACAAATATAGTTTTTATAATTGTGGGAATTATCTTTGTTATTACTACGTATTTGCATATTTTCAAATGTCCATATATTTTTCTGATGTTATTCTATATTCACATTACATACAAGCATACCAACAGAACAACAGAAAGCTTTATTCAAATTAAGAGAACAATACGTTGGAGATTCGTTTAACAAGTGGCAATCAATGAACAACGCCAGACGTTATTTTCACTTCACCAGTTTATCGCCATCAAAAGCAACACATCGTAATATTTAATACTTAAAAGCTTTAAAACAGGGTGACTGAGTAAATACCAATTTTATTAATATGTATAAGTCTAGACGTAATTTAGTTTGATATGTCAACTGCCATGAACTGCTATTCGCGAGAGAAGTATAACCGATTATCCGAAACATAGAACATAAACTTAGGAAATAGCAAAAACGTATGGTATATCGATTTGGTTTCTAAGTTTATGTCTCAAGTAACTGGCGCTTTAGTCTCATGCTCATTCCATACTTAAGTGAAATTGAAATCAAATTCATTTTGACTGGAAATAATATATAATGTTAAATAGCAATATCGCAACACAATACAGTAAAAAATGTTAATATCAAATAAGCTTATAAGCTCAAAACTTGAGGAAAATAATACCTAATTGTACATCTAAAGGAAAAGACCTCTAAATTAATGGGTACCTAATTTATGCAAATCGTAATAATAGTAATAATATAGACTAGATACAGTATGTCAAGAATGAGTTTATAAATAATAAAATAAATATGTGGCACTTAAAGCCCCAAAGGGCTCATTAGCCGAGCTTCTCTTCCATTACTGTTGTGCGTCTTAAATTTGGACAGTATTAGAAGGGACCTACTTATTTTAGCCGGTTCCGAATGGCAGAACACTTGTGACATAACTTTTTCTGAGCTTTGTCACAGAGCTCTTTTTTTTAGAAGCTTTTTCATGGCAAGTTGTTACTTTCGGAAGAATTGCCAATTGCTTGCCGACAGGTGGGTACCATTCGAAAGAAAAATCTTATCGATATTAAATTTGTTATGCATCAGTCGGGGATTGAATCACGACCTACAGATCAGAAGGCGAACACACTAACCACTGAGCTACGGTACCCACCACACCAAGAATGAGTTTACACATTGAAAAAAATTTCAAATTTTCAACTTTCTTAGCCAAAAACATTAACTTTTATTTCCATATACATATTTTTTTTATTAGTTACAGATATTTAGAGTATTTATAAAAGATTCATGAAAAAAAATTGCATGTTCACCGCAAAAGAAATGAAAAATACAACAAAAAGAAATCTTACTCAATTTTACAAGTGTCAAGAGACTCTTCACAACTATTTTTTTAATTCCTTTATGCAACACTTCAACGACTAACGGTACATTTACAGTTATCTATTTGCGTAAACGCGTTGCAGTGACCCGTTCCTATGATTTTTGCTGCAACTAGCCACCGACGTAAAAACGTAGAACGTGTCAGCTGACACGACCTATCTTATGGGAATGTCGTGTAAACGAAAACTCACCACCGTATGACGGTGACGTAGACGTTGCTCGTAGCGGAGAAAATCAATGCAATTTTGTATGTTCTTACGTACGGGCGGTACGTACGTACGCTACGTCGGTGGGTAGTTGCAGCATTTGTTTGTTAGTTTGTGATTAATTTTTGCTTTGTCCACATCATCTGTTTAAATATTGTGTTTTTAAAATGCCAGGCAATAGGTTATCGGCTGAAATGGTTCAGCTTATATACTACAATCTCCAATTGGGAGAAAATGTGGAGAAGTTATCAGAAATGTTCTCTGCAACACGTAAAACAATTTATAATGTTTAAAATCGAGCTGAAAATGAGGGTAGATTGGAGTCAAAGTGTGGAGGTGGCCCTAAGCTTAAAATTACTGATCGGGCAGAGCGCTTAATGATGAGGGAACTGCACACAAATCCACAAATTTCGACCAGAACGCTTGCGGAGAAACTCAAGGAAGAGTGTGGTATAGTGCTTTCCCATGAAACTGTACGACAGGCGATACTGAGAAACAAATACTCATCAAGAGTTACTCATAAGAAGCCGCTGCTATCAGCACAAAATATTGAAAGACGTTTCTCTTTCGCCTCAATGCTTATTTCTCAACCTGATGAATATTGGGACGACGTAATATTCTGTGACGAAACAAAAATGATGTTGTATAACAGCGATGGACCGACCAGAGTGTGGCGCAAGGCATTAGCAGCTTTAGAAAATCGACACATAATTCCTACTGTTAAATTTGGAAAAATGTTCATTATGATTTGGGGATGTATCTCAAGCAGAGGAGTATGAGAATTGGCTTTTATAGAGTCAACCATGGACGCACAACATTATTTAGGCATTTTGAAGTCATTTAATCAGTAGTGCGAAAAAATGTGGGTTCATCAGAGAGGGCAAACCGCATTTCAAATTTTATCAAGATAATGACACAAAGCATAAGGCGAGTAGGGTGCGACTGTGGCTTCTTTGTAACTGCGGTAAAGTTATGGATACACCAGCCCAAGGTCCAGACCTTAACCCTATTGAAAATCTGTGGGTCTACTTAAAGAAAAAAGTGTATATATATATATATATATATATATATATATATATATATATATATATATATATATATATATATATATATATATATATATATGTGTATATATACATATGTAAATATATGTATATATGCAATATACATGTATGTATTTATTTTCTATAGATTATTTATTTGAATTTTTTTTCTGAGTGTAGTGTGTATGATCAGATCAAATTAACATAGCAAAGTAATTAATTTTTTTTGTTGTGATAAATTTATAAATTTTAGAACTTCTTTCTATTGGTAATTTTTTAGCGGTGAAATTGACACAATTTATGGCGCTTAAACGCTTCTATAAAACCACGATTGCCTAGGAAAAAAGTTTAGTATTTGTATTAAATTTTTAACAAGATGTATACGCTTGGATTAGGTGTGTTGCAAAAACTTTATATATAAATTAATGGTTTTATTTACAAAATACCAGTATGGATTGTGAATTAGGAAAAATATTTTATATTAATTACAGCAATTTCATTAGGTTTTTAGTAAATGATATTTTTGGCTAAGATAAAGCCATATATTTTGTAGTAATTACATTGTAATCAATAATTTCAGTTGTTTTTTTAACATCTTTTAATGATTGCATACAATGGCCGTTAGGACCTTTATCAAATTCTACTACAATAAAAGGCTCTCCGATTGTAGGCGAAACAGTGATTATTTCCGATCTAAGTTTAAAAGCTAATACGGACCAAACATATCCTACAAAATTGGTCGAAAATGCTGGGGATGAAACGCGTACACCATCTTATATGCCAGTTGCATATAAATACCCGAAAAGTGATGGTGAAAGTGAAGAAGAATCTGATTTTCCAAATGATGAGTTCGACCGGGCTTATAATTATTTGAAAAACACCGGCAAAAAGAATGAAGTGAGTAGTTATTATAATATTTTGTGTTACTAAATAGTAAAATAAAATGTTTAGTTAAAGGTTAAAGCATTAGCTCTACCTCCTGATAATCCAATATACATCACGGTACCAATTTATATAAACACGTCAGCCAAATTACCAATTAACTTATCTGTGGGAGGACAAAGTATACCAATGAACCCAAATCATGAGGAGAGAGAAAATGTACTACTGGAACTATCACCTACCTCACAATTTAATCGACTATTAAATTATGAGGAGTTATTGAAGAAAACATCGTCTCCTTTGCGCAATACAAATAGACATCGCAGCAATTTTCAAAACAAAATGAATATGTGAATGAATAGGCTTAATACAATAAACAAAAATTACAATACAAGTATGAAAAATAACAGAAGGAAAACTATTATGGCTGGTAAAATATACATTTGACATATATTGTAGATATGTAATTATTTTATATTCTAGTAATACACATTTACAAGTATATATATGTTTGAGTTAGAAATATTTCGCCGATTCATTTTTACTGTCACAAACAAATATGTAAATGTTTTAATTAAATCAATGTCTTCATCATCGATTTGGTTTTTTTTTCTTTTTTATAATATTCTTTATCGTGATTTTCCGACGCTGTATTTATTTGGTTCACTTCAAATTCCGCTACAGATTCTTTGTCTTCCTCTTCTTCTTCGTCCTAATAATTGTCGTCATTTGTGTAACTCGATAATGCGTGTCCTTTTTGTTCCTCAATCATGTCATGATTTGAGGTCTTCTCTTGATTCTATTTTAGATGCACTAAAATCTATCACGATAACCACTAAATTTGTATGCAAAATTAATATTTTAAAATTTAAATCTTTGCGGACCAAATGCACTTACCTTACTTATAGCCCACAGCTCTTAACTGAGTTTTTGAAATTTTACATGTTTCGTCACAAAAATATATTATTTTATATTAAATTTAAATTATATAATTCAAATTAAAGTGGTACAAATAACAAGTTTTCGATCGTTCAAATGAATTATTAATAAAACGCTATCTCTTCCCTACTAAAATTGTATAAAGAGAAAGTTTTTTATGATTTGCATTTATGACAAATATGTACACACACGTGTACATGTACACACATGTACACACTCACACCCACACAGCCACACACACACACACACACACACACACACATATATATATATATATATATATATATATATATATATATGTATATATATATATATATATATATATACATATATATATATATATATATATATATATATATATATATATATATATTGATAAATTAAATTATGTGGGTATAATTATAGTAACATTAATAAATTTTTACTTAATTTCATTTAACTAAATATGTTTTTGTATATATCATACAATACTATGGTTTATGTTAAAGTTATAGGGTGTTTTCTCCATTGTTAAGAAATCGAGTTTTATTTTCTGTGGACAATTTATCGATAGTAGGATTAATTTCATGAAATGTCTCCATCTGCGGTATAATTGTCGTTTCTTCTGGAGAAATATTAATTTCTGATTCAATCGTAGTAGTCTCTTCATCATCGTCATCATCTTCATCGATCACTTGTTCTATAGATTGTTGTAAAAAGTGTTCAAATAACTGAAAATATTGTAGAGCGTTTGTGGCAACTTGTTCAGTGGGTATTTCAGTGATTACTTTTTTAAGTACATCTCGTATTAAAATTAATACGGAAGATCTATCTGGAGTGTTCACGGACGAAACTGCAGTCGAACTTATATTGCTCCATTTCTCTTCTACTTCGTCAATTTTTGGATCATTTATTTTTATAACACTTGTATAGGATGGTTCCTCTGTTTTAGATGTGGTAACTGTTCGATTTTCTTCCCTTATTCCGGCTTGGTTTTCTTCACTTTCCATAATATTTCTACGCATCCTGTGAGTGGCATAAAATCTTCGAACATCGTCTGCTTCTTCTTCTTCCTCACTATCTTCTACAGATACGTCTTCATTATGTTGCTGTTGGGAAATATTGTGATGCTGTACTTCAGCATCCTCTACTTCATCATCTTCATCAGAATCTTCATCGGATATGTCAGTTTGAGCTTGTTTGTAACTTGAATGTGGAGGTATACTTTGATTTATTTCTTCAGCAAATATATCCTTATTTATTTGACCCATTGTTGCTGCATTTACTAGATCGCAGATAATTATAAAAAATCCTGGAATGATTCAATATATACGTATATTGTGTTATTAAAACATTTTACTATTTATAGTTGTTAGGACCTACCTAAACCGTACACAAAACTTCGATAATTCATTTTATTTTGATTTTATTTTTCCATAAGCTAATCAAATGTTTACTGAGTTTATGAGCGATTTTTTGGAGCTACGATTGCTTTTTATAGCCTTATATAAATGCATATGCAAAAATGAAAGTAAAATCAATTTCATTCCGTCTGAACACAGTTTGTTCAATATAGCTTTTACAACTAAATCTCATTTATTAATTAATGAAAGCTCTTTGATTTATTATGCAGGAAAGCTTGAGTCAATATGTTTTTGTTCATATGAAATAATTTTCTATTTAAAATATTTTTTAACTCAAATATTGAGTTCAATAATTATTAAACTTATCATTATAATCATTATTATACAACATTATTATCATTACTATTATTATCATTATTATACTATACTACTACTATACTATACTATACTAATATATTGTACGTTTATTGTCTGGTATATATCTCAAAGCAAATCGGTGCTTTATTATATGACATAGCAAACCTTAAAAGTGTGACAACCTTTGGATAATTATATACATGTAAAGGTAACTCATATATACATATATAGCGGTGAATATTAGAATTAGTCCATTACATATGGTAATTGCATAAGACAAAATTTATTTGGGTTTTTCTGTTTTCTGTTTCCTTCTTATTAAGCAATATACTAGGGAATTATTTAAAATGCTTGATTTATACGTGGATATTTTTTGGCTTAGCTTCTTCAAACCACCATCGATGTATATAACATGTATAATATACTTACATAAATTGCTTAATATGCATTTCTGAATTACTTAACATATATTTCGAAATCTAATGACTATCGAATGTCTCCTTAGCTATTAAATAATTATTGTTTTTGTTGCTAAAACTTATTCTAAAAATTTATAATTTATTCGATATTTTTTACAATAAAAAAAAAATCACATATATTAAGATATGCATATACTCGTATGTAAGTATTTTAAGCATGAGTTCTATTATTTTACATGAAACGAAGTAAAAGGAAATTGTATAAATTTTTATCGTAAATGCTATAGGATACCGATTTTCATGGAAAACGTATGCTATCATACTGGGTGCCGTGGCTCAGTGGTTAGTGCGTTGGCCTTCTGATCGTTGGCCTAGGTCGTGGGTTCAATAATAATTTCGGTCACTTTGGCTTTGAGCGTCAAGTTTAGTTTGTTGAATTTATAAAAATAAGCTCTATAAGAGGAAACTAATTTTTTTTTGGCAGGATGCTCATTTCACTTTTGCCAAAATGCATGCTGAAGTTGAAGTACAATCTATATCAGTGGTTTATTTAGGGGGAGTTTTGGGGGGTATTTATATGAACTAGCAAAAACCCGTCTCGCTTCGCTGCGACTTAAACTTACTTTCCTGCTGTTACCAAGGGAAGTAAAGCGTTGGAGAATAGTACAAAATACTTGTTTTTAATCAATAAAACTTATGGCATTTTATTTCTCGACAGTTATCCAATGTTGACGCCATTAAATTAATGGCATAAATCTGAAATTTTTTAAGGGGTTTGTAATGAAAAATGAACGTTTGAGTGTCAAGTTTAGTTTGTTGAATTTATAAAAATAAGCTCTATAAGAGGAAACTAATTTTTTTTTGGCAGGATGCTCATTTCACTTTTGCCAAAATGCATGCTGAAATTGAAGTACAATCTATATCAGTGGTTTATTTAGGGGGAGTTTTGGGGGGTATTTATATGAACTAGCAAAAACCCGTCCCGCTTCGCTGCGACTTAAACTTACTTTCCTGCTGTTACCAAGGGAAGTAAAGCGTTGGAGAATAGTACAAAATACTTGTTTTTAATCAATAAAACTTATGGCATTTTCTTTTCTCGACAGTTATCCAATGTTGACGCCATTAAATTAATGGCATAAATCTGAAAATTTTTAAGGGGTTTGTAATGATAAATGAACGTTTATACATACGTACGCACATAATATATTGTTACGTTTTTATTTTGTGAACGTTTAATTCTACTCGAATCAACCCTGTTCGATCACTGGATTCTTCCAATAATATCGTAATTGCAACACTTTTTTTGTACTGCAACAATTATTTATATAACCAATACCACTATTTGCAATCACTCTTTAATATACTTGCTACTTTAACTTGCTATCGTGTGGTGTTGCCTCGATCACTTTCGGAATCGAATTGATTAATATGTCAACAAACTCGCCCTATTTATACTCTGTGACAACAATCTAGAATCTTCCCTTATCGGTATCGTGTTTCATCTCTTTCTTTCTTATTGGTTCGTTCTGGTTATCGCCTATTCCTTTTTGTTTATATTCATTTCGATGTTACCATTATTCGTGCTATTCTTATTTAGTGATGAATAACCATCGATATTTCTTACAATACCATATATATTTAATGAGTTCAATGGGTGACCCGTAAGAAGAGTCCTGGTTGCGTAACCTAGTAACATGACGGTCACGATTGTCATTTTAATAGTCACACAATCCTGCGTTTTGCTATAACTTTATTAAGAGCTATGGGAATAACCTGCAAACATTTTTCTATACATGTAATTTTCTATTACCTTCTTACACACATGTTTGCCCATGCACAAGTTATATGCATCTATCCTTATCACACTTATTGTTTTTTACTCTTCAATTTAAATAGTGCTTTTCAACCAACGCCACACACATATAGCACTAGTCATGTGGTTAAACATTTGCCCTGCATTGGGAAGGACCCTGGTTCAAATCCGGAAAAGGGGAACATTTTTTTAAAAATATATATGTTCACTTTTTTTCATAAAAAAGAAAAAATAATTACATATAACTTTATTAAAAACAACGTAAATTTTTACATAAAAATATTATTAATGCACCCATAAGGGGGATAGATAAAGCAAAACAAATTTGGTCTTCATTATATTAATTGAAATTGCGCTTCCAAGCCGGGGATCGAACTTACAACCTACAGATTGCAAAGTGAACCTGCTAACCACTTAGCTACAGCGACATATGAAAATATTGTTATTTTTTACATACATCTTTAGCAATTAACAAAATGACAACCTCAAAACCAGTTTGTTTTTTTTATATTTTTATTTTCAATTAAGTACTGCTCACTGTAGCCGATTGTCAATCAATGATTCGTGTTTGGTCGCCCATTCCGGTCGCCTTTGGTTTAATGCTCATTTCAGTTTGATAAGTTGTTCTCGGTAACTTTCTCCATTAGTGGTTTTACCCGGTTTTAGAAGCTCATAATACATAATACACCGTTCTGATCCCACCATATACACAGCATCACCTTCGAACTATGGATATTCGGCTTTGGAGTTGATTTGGCTGATTGATCTGGTCTCATATATGACTTTTTGTGTTTAGGGTTGTCGTAATAGATTAATTTTCGTCACAAGTAACGATATGATAAAAAATACGTCTCTTTATACCGTTGAAGCAACATCTCATACATTTAAAATCCCCTTTCGATGTCTCTTGGTTTCAGTTCATATGGATCCCAATTTCCCATTTTCTGGACTATGCCCATGTTATTTCGACTCAATGAAATGGCATTTTAAGTCACTTCCAAAGATTTATCAAGCTCCAATAGAGTTTCACATGAGTCTTCGTCCAATAAAGCCTTTAATTCAGCGTCTTCGCGCTCTTTATCGCTTGTATCAAAATTGCAAATTTTGAACTATCTAAACCAGAATTGACAAGTTGAAATTGATAAAAATTGTTTTCTATAAGCCTCACACAGCATGCAATGGCTTCTGCTGCATTTTTCTTCAGATGAAAACAAAAAGGCAAAGCTTTCCAAGAAGGGGTTTTGTAGGCACAAAAGTTGACATAGTCGGAACTAAAAAAAGGTTTTTTACACTTCGAAAAACCGACACATACTGATTTCAAAAGCCTAATGATGACATTTCATAGTGAAGATATTTGCCACATTATCAGATGCAATTTAATACTAAAGGGTTATCCATTTTGCGGTTTCAAAAGTAAATGTAAATAAAACACATATAAAATATTTTTAATCATGATATTTCTTTTTTATTATAAAGTTTGAACGTTGACATTATGAAATACTACATCATTTAAATGACCACCACGCGCATTGTTGCAAGCATCGATTCTTTTGAGGTAATTTTCGACCACTTTTTGACACATATTGGGCGGTATCTCAGCCATAACGTGACGAATGTTGGTTTTTAGGTGCTCAAGAGTTAAAGGTTTATCTGCATAAACACGGTCTTTCGCGTAGCCCCACAAAAAAAAGTCAAGCGGTCTCAAATCGCATGATCTTGGTGGCCACTTGATATCGCCACGACGAGAAATTACGCGGCCAGAAAATTTCTCTTGCAATAAAGCCATATTCGCTCGAGTTGTGTGGCATGTGGCACCGTCTTGCTGAAACCACATATTCTCTAAGTCGCATTCTTCAATAGCAGGCAAAAAAAGTCGGTTATCATATGACCATGTCAACTTTTGTAGGCACAAAAGTTGACATAGTCGGAACTAAAAAAAGGTTTTTTACACTTCGAAAAACCGACACATACTGATTTCAAAAGCCTAATGATGACATTTCATAGTGAAGATATTTGCCACATTATCAGATGCAATTTAATACTAAAGGGTTATCCATTTTGCGGTTTCAAAAGTAAATGTAAATAAAACACATATAAAATATTTTTAATCATGATATTTCTTTTTTATTATAAAGTTTGAACGTTGACATTATGAAATACTACATCATTTAAATGACCACCACGCGAATTGTTGCAAGCATCGATTCTTTTGAGGTAATTTTCGACCACTTTTTGACACATATTGGGCGGTATCTCAGCCATAACGTGACGAATGTTGGTTTTTAGGTGCTCAAGAGTTAAAGGTTTATCTGCATAAACACGGTCTTTCGCGTAGCCCCACAAAAAAAAGTCAAGCGGTGTCAAATCGCATGATCTTGGTGGCCACTTGATATCGCCACGACGAAAAATTACGCGGCCAGAAAATTACTCTTGCAATAAAGCCATATTCGTTCGAGTTGTGTGGCATGTGGCACCGTCTTGTTGAAACCACATATTCTCTAAGTCGTATTCTTCAATAGCAGGCAAAAAAAGTCGGTTATCATATGACCATAACGCTCCGAATTGACGGTGACAGTCGTTCCATCATCGTTTTCCAAGAAGTAAGGTCCAATCACACCTCCGGACCTAAGAGCGCACCAAGCAGTGACTTTTTGTGGATGTAGTGGCCTCTCTTCAATTACTTGAGGATTCTCAGAACCCCAAATACGACAATTTTGTTTGTTAACATACCCACCGAGTGAGAAATGTGCTTCGTCGCTGAAGAAAATTTTGTTCGAAAAATCGCCGTGCACCGCCTGTTGTTCAAGCACCCATTCGACGTATCTACGACGTTGTGAATGGTCAGCTGGCTTCAGTTGTTGTGTGAGCTGGATTTTATATGGATGTAGGTGTAGATCCAAATGCAAAATACGCCATAATGTGCCGTAAGACAGTCCTAATTCCTGAGAACGACGAGGAATCGACACATTCGGGTCTTCGGCAACACTTTCACTTACAGCAGCGATATTTTCGGTGGTACGAGCGAAACGATGATGCACAGGCCTTACAATATCTGTAACCGATCCAGTCTCTTCATATTTCTTCACAATTTTGCCAATTGCTTGCGTAGTTGGACGATTATGTAAACCAAAATCTCCTCTTAAAGCACGATATGTGGCTGTGGCAGAATCACCATTTTTGTAGTAGGTTTCTACAATTTTAATGCGTTGTGCGATAGTTAAGCGATCCATTTTCGCAAATGTCAGACTTTGATCTGAAAAAGAAAGAAATTGTTTTAACAACTCAGTTTGACAGATGTCGAATTCTAGCCCTATACTTTTGAAACCGCGAAATGGATAACCCTTTATTAACAACCTCTGTTGAAAATGATTTAAAATACATGTATATTTGTATACCAATATTTAAAATGCCAGTAATACGCCTTATACGGCACATTGTGAACTCTGTAAAAACATTTATTGCATTACATGTGTTAGTTACAGGGTGCGAAATAATTATTGAAATTCATTCAAAATATGTTAGAGCCGGAGTAAGTGACAACAGCAAAAACTTTTAAAACATTATTACTGGCACTTATTTTAGGGAAGTTGCTTGCATTAAAAAAAAATAGGACAGGATAGAGAAAGAAAAGAATAGGAAAAAATGATAGATCAAAGAATATTACTCTACTTTAAATTTGGTAGTACTCTTAACGAATCTAAGCAGATCGGATACAGGGGGGACTGAACTGCGTTCGGGCTCAAGACATCACTTTCCAAAAATTTCAGTATTGTTCGCGTAAAGACTATACAGTAGCAGAGGAAGTGCTTTGTTGTGAAATGACACCCACAGTAGTCATATGATGTTCACATGTGTTGTGCCCTCTGATGATCCCAATAAGCACCCTGAGGTCCTCACTTCCTAATCATAGAAGAAAGTTCGCAAGTCTACTGCCATGCAGTCTGGCAGCTCTGCATGTCTCCAAGGTGGACCATCGACTCTTGTGGGTCATGTCCACCGAGTCTTTGATCCATTGAAAACAGTGGGCACAACTTCAAAAGCTGGTGGTATAACTGCTTGTGTGCCAAATAGGCTCCGTCATGCCAGACCCCACAAGTTTTAAGTCTTAAAGGCGCTTTCATCGTTTCCTTCCTGATCTGAAGATCCAATGCATCTTCATCATCAGAGGTGGTATTCCTAGCACCAGTGATGCGTAGAAATATCCTTCTTGGCAGTCTGTTCAGCGAAAAAGCAGTAGATTTTACCAGAGTTCTGCCCCACCAGACCATAGACGCATACATCACAATGAGTCTAATTAGACAGGTATATATCCAATGTACCATCGCCCGTTTCAAACCCCAAGTTTCGTTAAAAGCCCTCCTACTCTACCAGAAAACTTTTAGTGCTTTAGAGATTTTCTGCTCAACATGAATCTTCCAAGAAAATATGTTATCTAGAAAGACTCCCAAATATTTAACTTTAGAAGACATTTGCAAGGTCACCCCTTTTAAGGTTGGCAGAAGTAAGCCATATGCAATACTTATGCAAAACAAAATTTTTTATATAAAAAATATGGTCAAGTTCTTGATAAAAAAATTGGGGTTGATATAATCCAAATTAATATAGCAATTATTATTCTGATTTAGAATAATGATTATTCTATGAATATGAATAATGATAATTCTAAATCAAAATAATGATGGCAAGATTAATTTGGATGATCAACCTACGAGGGCGGATTGATAATGAAGCTACCTAAGTAGGAAAAAAACATTTTTTTTTTCAAAAACCATTTATTTCTCAACATAGTCTCCTTTTACTTCGACACACTTAGTCAGACGATATTCCAACTTTATTATACCATCTAAATAATACGATTTCGAGAACCCCTCAAAATACGAGTTAGTGTCGGTAATCACTTCTTCTTTTGAGCTGAATCTTTTTCCTGCGAGCCATTGTTTCAAGTTTGGAAACAGGAAAAAGTCACTAGGAGCTAAATCTGAACTATAAGATGGATGATCAACCAATTCGAAGTGTATTTCACGTAATTTTAGCATCGTATCTAATGCTGTGTGAACCGGTGCGTTGTCTTGAAGAAAGAGCACTTTTTTCTTCTTTAAATGTGATCGTTTTTTCTTGATTGCATCATTCAATTGATCCAATAATGCACGATAACACTTTCCTGTGATTGTGGATCCTTTTTCAAGATAATCGATAAGCAATATTCCGAGTGCATCCCAAAATACAGTAGTCATAACCTTGCCAGCCGATTTCACTGCCTTCGCCTTCTTCGGAACACTTCCACCAGCTTCCACCAATTGTTTCGATTGATTTTTGGTTTCAGGTGTGTAGTAGTGGACCCACGTTTCATCAACGATTATTAATCGACGCCAAAAATCAACAGGATTACGCTTTATCATGTCCAAACACCGCTGTGAAGTGGTCTCTCGAACTCGTTTTTGTTCGACACTGAGCAAACGCGGCACCCATCTTGCCGATAGCTTTTTCATACGCAAATGTTCATGCAAAATGTTGAACACACGTTCATATGAGATGTTTACCATTTCAACAATCTCACGCAACTTGACTCGGCGATCATTCATAACGATATCGAGGATGTTCTTGATATTTTCTTCAGTAACCACCTCTTTTGGCCTTCCTGTTGATGGTATTGTTGCAGTGCTTGCTCGGCAGCGATTAAATTCAGCAATCCAATATTTTACCATGTAATCTGACGGAGCAGACTTACCGTAATGTTTATCAAGCTTTTCTTTTGTGTCTATCGATGTTTTCCCTTTCAAATAATAGTGTTTGATCACTGCACGAAATTCGCTTTTTTCCATTTTCAAGAAACACAAAAGTTGGTTACTTCAAACGACTACAACAAATAAACTAATCGATGAATTTGGGTGAAATTTTAACAGCTGACGTTTGACAGATCGCAATTTCAAAATTCAATTTAGTGTTTGCGCTGCCTTTTTCGTACTTAGGTAGCTTCTTTATCAATCCGCCCTCGTATAATTTTATCAAGAACTTGACAAATTCATTTTAACATTTGGAAAAATATCGTATACTTCAGATGCATGATCTAATTAGAGAAGGTCACGTAATGAATGCAAAAGAAAAAAGTAAATTTCTGGCTCTACGTCACTTTTTGACACCATGTTTATTTACTATCAAATGAAATAAAACATTAGAAAGAAAGAAACCAAATAAGTGCTGTAATTTATTAATTAATGGTATTTATTATTAATTGTATTTTTTATGAAATAAAATAAGTAAAAGTGTTTGAAAATTAACAAAGAATGTTTATAAATGATCACCAATTTCACCAATGATCTAATGAATTAGCACATATACCAACATTCATTGTAAATATATATCAGGTGCGAAAGTTCGTACATATTGTGTCCAACTTACATTTTTCGTTCCGTCCACGCTTTAGTGCTGTGACTTGCTTTATCTTCGACAGCATCTTCAACCAATGGCAATCTTTCGTGCACAAATACTTTTTTTTACTCTCAGTTGCTTCAATTGCTTTCACAGCTTCCAGTAAAAGATTAAGTTTGTTGGAGTGGTTTCTGCTTACACTTGACCTAGCCTCGTTTTGAGTAACAGGTGTTTCGCAAATCCTGAATTAAGTTCAGTTAATCCGGTTATTTTTATAAGTAAAGTAATAACTTACTCATTTCAGGTGAGGAAGTGGGCGCTGCAATTTTTTGCATATTGGTCAACGTTCTGACCACAAAAGTGCCCCCACTTTTCTCGCAAATTTACGTCTCTTGGGAGACCGAAGAAATGCACGGACTTGTCTCTTTCGTACGAATTTATGCATCCAATAACAAAGCACTTCCTTTTTATAGAACAAATTTATATTGAAATCAAATTAAAATTGAAATAAAATGCATCTATCCCTAACAAATCACCAAGATAATGTGACAGTAGAAAGAAATGTAAACAAAACGAAATATTTCAAAATAGTACCTCACAACTGTCACAAACTTTTTTTTACAATTCATTTACAAATACAACAATCGCTGATTGCCTGACCTCTAATACTTAGACCATGCTTCAGATGTTTGGATGTGTATCATATTTTTATATAAAAATGTTGATTTTGGCAAGTATGAATTTGAAATATTATAACGATATGAGTATGATACACTGTTATTGCTCTCTCACTAAATTTAGATAATTCATACTGAAATGTTTTCCACAAATGTTCGTACTTTGTGCTAAGAGTTTTTTAGCTTGTAAATTTTCTTCATTAGTCATATTTTAATTGGAATGATTGGCTGATACGAATATAGTTAAACTGACTAATCTGTAATACGTTATACAAAACTTGTTTTTATTCTTTATTTTTATGATATTCCTTAACATGTACTTATGAATGTGCTTTTAATAACTAGTATATGTAGTATAATAGAATAGTAGAATACACTATGTATTTGAGGTTTTACCTTTGAATACTACCTTAATCTTCGAGATTATCAAAATTCAAGGAGTACATAACAAAAGCAATTACAAGATTAGGCTTAAATCGATTTAGGTTCTAATGGCCACATAAGTAAGTAATTAAGTAAGTAATTATGTATATTGAACAGTCTGTTAATACCAACGTTATGTATGTATAACGTTGATTCAATTATTAATAGTTTTTAATGCGCAGGCGCTGGAATTGTGGAATACTCGTCGCATACGTATACTCTTAAATTCTAAAGGCTAAAAGGTTAAAGGATAAACACAGAAACGCGGGATATATTATTATAAATTTGTTAACAATTGAAAGATATGTGTTCTAGTATCGACATAGAAGTAAACCAAGCCAATTCCTCTAATTTACCTATAAAGTAGTAGTAAAACTAACTCCAGTTCATCGAAATGAGTATGTAAGCGAAGGTTTTGACTACTAAAAACTATATACGAGTACTTGTATCTCGTCTCTGGTGTGATGGGCGTGTATTCGAATTAACTCAATATGAACATCTCATTTCACCTCCATTTCACATGTTGCCTTGTATTTGTATAAAGTATGAAGTTTCTGAATGCAACATATTTATAATAGCAATCTATCGCTTTTCGAGTTGTTTTTAATACGTTACCGCTACGCATAAAACGGCCATATGCACTCTGTATCAAAAGGAATTCCTTGGTTATTATTACCTAAATAATCTGGCACCAACTTCTGAGATTTATATATATTACATTGTACAATTTTATTTTGTGGACATTTAATTCTAATTCGAATCAACCCTGATCGATCACTGGATTCTGTCAATAATAATTGCAACACTCTAACTAGTAGTACTAACTATGTGCAACAACAATTTATTTAATCAATACTTCTAGTTACAATTACTCTTTAATGTACTTGCTATCAGGTTATGTTGGCTCAACCACTTTCGGAATTGCATTTATTGATTTATCAACAAACTCGCCCTATTTATAATATGTGGCAACATCGAGTTTGTTATCTTTTTTTCTTGTTGGCTTGTTTGGTTACCGCCTATTGCTTTTAATTGACATTCGTTGCGATGCTACGATTATTCGTGCTATTCACAATCAATGGTGAATAACCATCGATACTCGTTACAATACGTAGCTTCGATTGGTTCAATGGTTAGAAACTGGACAGCATCCGCGGGGTATCACAATGGGCCTCTTTTGCCCTAAGTGAGCTCTCTCATATATTTTAATCCGAATGTACTGAAGAGACATGGAAGCAGAAACAAATTACAAGTCATGGTAATTTAAATGCTCGTATATAGGTGATTCATAAGATCCAATAAAGTCATACGTCATAACTTCAGTTTGAACGAAAATATAAAACATATGAGCACCTCATAATATCGTCGTCATAATTGTATGTGATATTTCAATACTTAGTCAGCTGATTTCCTTTTCCTTCTTATTTAGCTATCACAACCGAGTATCGATTTTGAACGAACCTTTAATGTAAAATTGTCAAGAGAAAGCGAAAAAATGAAAATAATAACTGCTATATGTAAAAAGAAAGCAGTAAAATACTTGATTGTATCAAGTAAATGTTTATAATTTTTTTTAGTATGAGATGCTTTTATACGTATATGTTCATTTTCAATCGACGTAGAAGAAGAAGAAGAAGAAGAAGAATAGGTAAAGAGAAAAAACCGATGAATTATAACACCAAAAAAACATAGATTACAAAGTTGTAGTGTTGTCATTTTTGTATAGAGACCAACAACAAAGCTTGTTATATTATTGTATAAACTTATGATAATAAACGGTATATCCATGAACGCTGTGATCACATTAGTGCAATTGCCCCGGTTTTATTTCAACTAAAATGTTACAGTGGAATTGGAATTTTGGAATAAAGTACGGCTGTGCAATTAATCGTTTGTTCAGAAATATTGATTAATCAAAGTATTCGATTAATCAAATATGAAATGAATCGAATTATCATGATTTTGATTATTCAAAATATAAATTATTCTAAAAAAATTTTCAAAATATTGATAATATTTCAAATATTTCATAAATAAAGAAAAAATAAAAATGAAAATGATTGCGATTAATCAAAATTCTGATTAATCGAATAATTTCAATTTTTATAAATCATTATTTTGATCAAGCGAATTGATTTGTCGAATAATTTGATTAATCAGACTTTTTGAACAAACAATTAATTGCACAATCCTAATGTAGAAAGCTTCTTATTGATGTTATCGCTTCAACGTCTAAAAATTTGTGAGCATAGTCGTCATAATCGGAACACTTTGGACATAGAACATAAGTCGTTGCGCCGATTTTTAATTTTGGATTGGATTTTCGCCGCAAAACTTCCATCACTTTCTTACTGCCTACTTTTCTAACTATCTCGCTCACACAGTTGCGTCTGGGCAGGCCAATGTGAACAGGCACTTATGTGGGCACTTTCATAAGGATACGCATATTTTAGGTTCGTTTGACAGATGAATATGTATGCATCCTTTTTTATGTATTTTGGCCTTTAGACTATGTATATTCATTAATATTTTAAGAAACTATTAATACCGAAAATAAGGTTGGTTCAATTACTAATGTGGCATGCTACGTTATGAAAATTTATAATAACAAATTAATATCTTATTACAATAGCCGCATTCTTTTGCACGCTAGTTGCAAAAGAACACTGACTTATTTGCTGAACTGCATGCAAAGCAACAACAAAAATAAGAGACATCGTCTATTTTAACCGAGTTGAATTGAACTGGCTTATATTAGCTGCATTCTTTTGTAAGCGAGTTGCAAAAGAATACTGACTTATTTTCCGAACTGCATGCAAAGCAACAACAAAAATAAGCGACATAACTTATTTTAACCGAGTTGAATTCAAGTTGATTATATTTTAATCGACCTGAGTTATAGTGTTGGAAAGTAAACAAACAGCACTATTGTGAATAGACTACTGTAATGTGCTTGGGAAATTTCAACAACACGTCAAATGATTGTAAATATAAACAAAAATAAGCAAAATAAAGCAAGTGCAAATAAAAATGTATTTTAAATAAACGAATATATTTACTACAGATTCCGCAGAATTGTTTCTCTTTTGTTTTTATTTCGTTTATACATTTCACGAACAATCATATAAACCACCAGTGTTGCTAACTAACTAAAGGGAAATTATGTTTAAGTAAAAAAGAAATTAAATGCGAGTTGGTGTTCTTTTGCAACTCGGTTACAAAAGAATGCAGCTAATATATACATTTTAAATATTATTATAAATTTGTAAATGCGCAGGCGTTGGATTTTTGAAGTATTTACATATTGTATTTGTGGCATATTTTTATTCTCTTAGTTCTTAGGTTCTCTTCTTCATAGGCCAAACATAAATGAAGTGAGATATTTTTCTACATTTGTTGACGATTGACATAGAAGCAAATTATAAGCTATAGAAATTTAAATATAGATAAGGAAATTTATATTGGTCGCCTTTTATGTATTTGATCTTAATTTAATTTAAATATTTGTCTCTTTTTTAGAACTAAGAGAAGTAAGTTTGTAACATGACCTTTTAATTATAGGATTCCAGTTTGTGTTATTTTCGTGGGTAAAGTTTGTGTAGTATGTGATGTAGTTAAATCTAGGAATTGTGCTTAAGTTCGTTTTCATAACTAGTAGAATATATAAAATTTCTACCTTTCTCAGTTTGACGAAATTGTGTAAATAAATTGCAATTATAGTCTTTTAATATTTTTCTATAAAAATATTTACCAAGAGTATACTTATTGCATTTATATCAAATTATTTGCAAAGGATAATACTAATGAGTTATGCGGGATTAATGCATATAATATCATATTTACTACAAAGTAGCATGTGTGTATTATGCAGACGAATATTCAAATAGATGTTTACTCTCTTGAAGTTTTATCGGAATTGGTTATTTGTACGGTAAGTTGTAATGTTTATTAATTATTGTGTAAGGTTTTCTTTAATTTCTCTCGTGGCTCTAATGCTTCTGTAAGTTTTAGATTTTATAACATACTTACTTTATTATTGTAGATCCAAAATATGAGAATCATTAGAGAATAAGTGGTTGGAAAGAAAATTAGTATGTATTTGGTAATTATAATACTGTAATTTATTCGTAATATATATGTGTTATTTTTATAACTATATAGAATTCTACTTATATAGTATTTTACAGAAATAGATCTGAACTTTAAATATTTCTATCAAACATTAATAAACATATGTATAAAATTTATGAATTAACTACTTCTCCATTATAGATTTTTATGTGGATATATCAGAATAAAAGACAATGAAATCGGCGAAGATGGCTAAAAGCTTGGTACTTTGTGGCTTAAACTGTATAATAATTGTTTACTATCCGCTAATAATACCTATATTAGAATGCTCAGCAAATGACTTTGATTATCGTATGCAACGAGTGAAAAATGTATTAAAAGAAGTACCTTTAATAGATGGGTAGGTAAAACTTGAAATTATGTATACACAAAAATAATCTCTAATCATGAGGAATAACAATTTAGCTTTTTAATTCACTGATTAAAGCAATGCCGGCCACACGAATACTCAGGCATTTGCATTAGTGTGTACGTCAAACGTGCTTCTACAGTGGCTTTATAAAAACTGTGCACTGTGAAATGGTGAGCAAGTATCGCAGTCTATTGTTGTTCCCTTTTGCGTTCCCTGTTTTTTTTTCAAACATACGCAACAGTCTTGCTTCGTCAAAAATTAAACAGCAACTGAGATGCGAAAGCATAACATCGTGCTTACACATCGTTATCGTTGGTGTGAAAACACGAAGGCAAACTGCAGGCTAGGGATTATGCTGCAACTAGCCACCGACGTAGAGTACGTACTTACTGCCCGTACGTAAGAACATACAAAATTGCATTGATTTTCTCCGCTCCGAGCAACGTCTACGTCACCGTCATACGGTGGTGAGTTTTCGTTAACATAAGATAGGTTGTGTCAGCTGACACGTTCTACGTTTTTACGTCGGTGGCTAGTTGCAGCATAAAGTATTACAATAACTGTAATTATAGATATTTTAAAATTAATTTAGGAGAATGAAATATAATTACATATAGTTTACTCATTTTAAAAACTGTGCAATCGGCAAGTGGTTATATAAATAGCTAGTTAGATGTATGATACTCCTGTAAATAAAACTCCATAATTTACAACAACAACATAATTTTCTTACAAAAGCATTGTTTATCTTTTGAACCGATGGTTCTTCAAAGAATAATTTTGCATGATTTATAGAAGAATGGAAAAGGAATATAGAACTCTTTTAACTTCTTTGTCCTTTTTGCAAATCCTGTTGATAATCTCCGAGCAAGCTCATTTAACGTGATCGGAATAATTTACCTAATGGAATAATAAGTTCAACGTACACACTCGATGTGGGCTATACAAAATTTAACGGTGATTAGCATGGACTTCGCCACAATTTCATCGCGAGATATAAACATAAGCTTAAAATATTAAACGAAATAGAACTGGAAATAAGGATATTATATTATTCACTACCTCTTATGGTTGTAGGAGTTTAACAAGCTCCCTTTTTATATATGTATGTTATGTATGAGTAAACGATGTGCATTTAACAGGAACTACGCCTATGTATATTCACATTTGTAGGCTTACTCAATAATGCCACTAAATTTTGTAATAGTAGTTAAACTCTATTCTAAGGTGAAATAAAAAAAATTACAATATTTTTATAATTTTTCATGAAAAGTCACAACGATCTGCCATGGAATATCAGAAAGTTTTTAAAAAACCAACTAAACAACTTTCAGTTTGGTGGAGATTTACGAGATATATTGCCTTGGTCATCTAGCGCGTGGAGTCATACGGATTTACTTCGTTTAAAAGAAGGAATGGTGTCGGCACAGGTAAGACATACACATTTTATGTATAACAAAATAGCACTAAATTTTTTTTTGGAAAACATTTTGTTGTGTTTTCGTAAGATTTTAGTCATTTGGTAACTTTTTTTTGCTGTATTGGAAATATCTCTAATTGAAGATTGAAATAACAAACAAACAACTGTTGCGCGAGAGCATTTGAGAGATACCTATCTAGTTCTAAATATATGATAAAACGCTGTCCATTAACTTTGGGACTTATCTATCAAATACATGGTTATACGTGGTTATAAAACCAATTTTTAATTCTGAAAATATGCTTCTCCCTCAATGTTATCGATTTAAATTGTTGTGAGGTTATATGAGACCTGTTCTAACACGTATTTCGTGTGAATAATGCAGCGAACAGCGCTAAAAATCATTGACGAGCATTCATTTTAAAGTTCTCTTTCATTTTTATTTTCAAGATAAAACAAAGTTATAATTGCTTCAATCCAAAGGGCTCTGCATGCTAATTAAAGAATAAATACTTTATATTTGAGCACGGATTGTTGGATACTTCCTATGATTTTAGTTTTGGTCAGCGAATGCACCTTGTTCATCACAGCATTATCTCATTTTTAGTTTTAATTGGTTCAATCCAAAGAGCTCTGCATGCTAATATATAAACAAAAGTATAAATACTCTATATGTGAACACGGGTTGTTGTGATACT
>OY978526.1:94995903-95138403 GCA_963854835.1 Megamerina dolium | reverse complement strand
ATTTCTTTGAAAAGTCGCACATTCGTGGGTTTTAGTTAACCTGTTGTTTTTTCAATCATCTGTTCTTGCTCCTGCAACGACTCATTTATGTTGCGTTTCAAGACATTCTCTTAAAATTTACCTCTATGATTTGCACAATAGTTACTCTGCGATTGAACGAAAGAGCTTGAAAACAAAGAGAAGATCGTCACTCACTACATTGAACTAAAGATGGACGATCCTATTTGTTTTATTAGCCATTGTAGATATAACTTCGAAGGCAATGCACTCGAAAGGCAGTAGATTTGAAAGGCAATTGCACCTAAGTCAACAATGACTGCGTTGTTTGTGTAATTAAAGTAAAGAAGATTACTTTATTCAAATGTATATTTAATTCTCTATGTTACTCTGAAGGAATATTTAAAAATTAGTCGTTATTTAAAGGCATGGTTTTTTTTAACATACAAAGCAAAACGCCTATTATATTATTCTACCTCCGAATGATTCCAATGATTTTTGGCATTTTGTGTTGTTGTTACCGTTGACTCTCTTAGTGCCTGTCCACATTGGCTTGACCAAGAGCGTCCTGCCTATGAACGTCGTGTCCACATTAGTACAATTGCGAAAGTTTTATTTGAATTGAAATACTACATTGGAATTGGAATTTTGAAATAAAGTAGGGTCGTGCAATTAATCGTTTGTTCAAAAATTTTGATTAATCAAAATATTCGATTAATCAAATATAAATTAAAATTATTCGATTAATCAGAATTTGGATTAATCAGAATAAAATTATTCGAACAAAATATTAAAAATGTTTATAATATTTTTTCCAATACAAAGTAGACAGGAAGCTTTCTAAAGCTATGAATATGAGAATGAATTAAAAATTTTTATTACCAAAAAGTTTCAGAAACAAAGAAAAATTAAAAATTAAATATATTTTGATTAATCAAAATTCTGATTAATCGAATAATTTCAATTCTAATAAATCACAATTGTGATTAAGCGAATTGATTAGTCGAATAATTTGATTAATCAAACTTTTTGAACAAATAATTAATCTCACAACCCTAATATAACATAGAGCGCTTCTTACTGATGTTATCGCTTCAGTTCATGTTGATCGTACGCTAATCCAAATCAAAGCTAACATCGTCAGTTGCAACGAATCACACTGTGTTCAAAGGAAATCGAATCGTATTGCGCAGCTGTCTAGTGAGTTCGTACCAGTGTTGTTCTACAATTTAATTTAGAAACTTCTAACCAGTCTTAATTGATCCAGCATACATTTTTTACTAAGAATTGATTAGACCCTAAACAATATAAATTTTTTCTAAAAATATGTGACTAGTACATTCAAACTCATTTACGCGAAATCGAATCATATATCTAAGGCTCATTTCATAATTTCAAGTCACATATCGTGGTACGAAATGTAAATAAAGTCGACTTTTATGAGCTAGGCAATGGGAATTTCGCTCATTAAATTAAAATTATATCGCGCTCACCAAGAGTTATTGCAAAACACAAATTTGTTAATATGATATGGCCACAATACTGTATTCATTTTTTTTTCAATTGGACTATATTTCATTGTCGCTGGACCTAGTTTTTTTAAAAGGTCGCAGTAAATTTTTCTTAAATAAATTTCTTTTAAACTGTTTAATAAAATATGTGGGTTATCATGTTTCTAACCTCATTTCCAACATTTTTGAATGAGCACCATCAGCACAAATTAGGTTAATTAAATTTGAACATTTGTAAAACAATTGTTTATGATTTTAATGGCCATATGTCTAAAATATTTTAAATTATAATATTTTTTAAAATTTCTAAGAATGTTGAGGATTTTCATAATGTAATAATAAAAGGTGTTGTACGTAGGATTCTTTCTCTTTCTAATTTGACAATTTTCGCTCCCTAGCAAATTAGTAATGCTTCTTCGTAAACTTACTTTTTCATTTTCAAAGAAAATTTATAAAAAGTAGTTTATAATTTACTTTTGCAGCCCATGTTTGTTGAGTGTACTATTCCAAAATTTAATTAACAAAGAGTTTAATTTTGACGCTTTCGCTTTGAAACAAGTGTATAGAAGAAAATGAAAAGACAGCTTTTTGAAATCTATCAAACTGAAAATTTCAAAAATGTTTACATATTAATTCCCTGGTTGTGCATAAGGGTCAAACATCTTAAATGCATTTATCTATTTTTTCTTTTCAATTATTATTAATTTTATTCCAATTATATCAACTTGTAAATATTTACTTATTAAAACCCATTGTTTTGCTTTAAAAAATAAAAGAATAAAAATTCATCATCTTGTACTCTACTAGAAGGTTAATAATTTTGACATTGCGTGAAAAGATTTTGATATTTTGCGTTTTGACAAAAAGAATATATAACGATAAAATATTGTTACGTTTTTATTCTGTGAACGTTTAATTCTATTTGAATTACCTTGTTCGATCACTGGATTCTGTTAATAATAACTGCAACACTTATTTTATACAACTATATACAGCAACAATTTATTTAATAATCTCTATTTACAATCAACTCTGTTTACAATCAACTATTTACTATAACACTTAAATGTACTTGCAACTTTTGCCTCTGTATCAATGTTTTCGCAATCACGTTCGGAATTAGATTGATTGTCAATTCTCAACACTGGCTCTATTTATACTCTGTTGGCAACACCCCAGAATCTTCCTTTATCGAGATTCTTCTCTTCCTTTCTCGTTGGCTTGTTCTGGTTATCGCTTATTTCTTTTTGTTGACATTCGTTTCGATGCTGCCAATAGAGTCAGTCACAATAGTGATGAGTAATCAACTATCGATACTCGTTACACTGCCCTCCTCTTAACTTTGTTCGTCCCGAACAAGTTTTTATACTTCCCCTCGATATGGCGCAAGTCGCTCTAAGTGCACTACTTTAAACTTTGCTCTTTTATTCCAGGCACGTTGAATACGATACACTACGTCATTTATCTTTGCTATAATCTCATATGGTCCTTCCCAATGAGTCTGTAGTTTAGGGGACAGGCCTTTTTTTCGTTGTGGATTATGAAGCATTACAAGCTCTCCTTCATAGAACCCTTTTGAATTTGCTTTCAAGTCATACCTGGCCTTCGTCTTATCGCTTATCATCTGCGACCGCTCTCTGATGAACCGATGTACTTCATCCAACTGTTCACGCTTTTCGTTAGTATAATTACCTCCGGTTGATCTCGTTGGTGTTACGACTCCAAATTTTAAATCAGCTGGCAGTCTTAACTCGTTTCCAAAAATTTCCATTGCCGGTGTAGTAGCCGTCGTATCATGTTGTGCGCATCTATATGCCATGAGGAACATTGGTATATGTACATCCCAGTCTCTTTGGTATTTATCTACGACTTTTCTCAAATATTCCTCCAAGGTACGGTTAAATCGTTCTACCATGCCATCAGATTGTGGATGCAAAGGTGTTGTACGAGTTTTGTATATACCCAGCATACGGCATATCTCTTGGAATACAACTGATTCGAAATTTCGACCTTGGTCTGAGTGTAATTCCATCGGTACACCAAAACGAGTAATCCATTGGTTAACGAATACATCCGCAACTGTACTAGCTTCTTGATTTGGAATGGGGTATACTTCAGGCCATTTACTGAAGTAATCTATAACCACCAGAACATACTTGTTTCCTGCGTTGCTTATTGGAAATGGCCCAGCTATGTCCATAGCAATTCGCTCAAATGGAGCACCCACGGTGTATTGGTGCATCTTACCTCGACTTTTCTTAGTGGGACCTTTGGCCATTGCACATTGCTTACACTTCCGAATCCAATCAGCGACATGGTCATGACATCCAACCCAATAAAATCGTTTCTTTATTTTCTCGACGGTTTTGGTGATTCCCAAATGCCCTCCACTGGAGGCATTGTGATACTCAGCTATCACTTCATTTATTCTTGCCTTGGGTACCACTAGCAGATCATAAGTGATTTTTCCATCTTCACTTTCCCATGTTTGGAATAAACATCCGTGTCGTAAGTGCATGCTTTGCCACTGCGCCCAGTATGCCTTTGCTATTGGACTCTCATTAGCCATTTCTTGCCAATCTGGACGTATGCCCTGCTCCTTGTATTCCATAATCTTTACGAGATCTGGGTCGTTCCGCTGATCTTGCACTCGTTCGGTGGTCCATGACTCTTCCGACAATACATTCGTAAGACGTAGGTTAACAATGTGATTCTGGCTTCCTGCCCGAGAACAATGTTTGCTATCTACGGTACAAATACGATGATATGGAGTATCAGCTTTACCACGATGAATGACATCACGATCTTCCTTTCGTTGTCCTGGTGAATTCGATCTTTGTTGCTTGCGTCGTAGACGACAATTACGCGCCATGTGTCCTCTTTGATCGCATATGAAGCACTTACCGGCAAATTTATTTTTGTGTTGATTCCTTGTTCTTTCTTTAGGCTTCATACTCGATTGATTGCAATCACGCGCTATATGCCCTTGTTTGTCGCAAATGAAGCACTTACCATTAAATTTGTTTTCGCCTCGACCTGCTCTTGCTTCAGGCTGAACTACTGATTTTACTGCCTGACGCACTGCTTCAACCAGATGTGATGTTTTCCCCTCTAGTTAGCGTCCCCGTGGCATTGGTCGGCACATCAAACTGGCGGCTTCAAATGTCAAGGCACTACTGACTGTTTCGGCATAAGTATTTCTTGGTGACATGACTAGGGCACGCTTTGTCTCTCCGTCACGTATGCCATCTATGAATGCCTCTATTTTCATTTTTTCGACGAACTCTTCCGAATTACCGGAGAACGCTAGATGACATAAGCGCTCAATATCGGAAGCGAATTCCTGAAGGCTCTCATTACTCCGTTGCACTCGCGATCTCAATTCCACTCGATGTAATTGACTCTTGTATTCATTTCCATATTTCCGCTGGAGTGTGTCCATCAGTGATTGGTAGCTACCACGATCTTTCTCTGGAATCATCTGTAACACTTCGGAAGCATTACCTTTTAATGCGACTATTAAAGCAGTAGTCTTGTCGCTATCATCCCATTGATTCTTCGAAACTGTTGTCTCGAATTGAAGCTTAAAGATATTGAATGGCGTGCTTCCGTCAAATGTTGGTGGCTTTAGTTTAATTGTAGTTGACTCTCTTATCACTGATGTGGTTGCTCCACTTATTTTTATTTTATTAAGTTCGCGCTCTAATTTCTCAAGCTTTTCTTCCAAGTCATCATGTCTGTCTACATGTTCCTTCAGCTTGTCATCCAAATCATCCACATGTTCTTTCAGCTCTGTGACTTTGTCATTAATAGCTCCGGAAATTTCCTGAAATCTAATCTCAATTCTCTTTTGCAGTTTTTCGATGACATGTTCTTGACGAGCCGAATGTTCTTGAAGCTTGGAGTCAATTGTTTTTTGGAATTCTCCCATAGCGTTTTCTTGACGTACTGAATGTTCTTGAAACTTGGAGTCAATGCGAGACGCATTTTCTTGTACCTTCGCATTAATTCCTTGCAGTTGCTGCTGCTGTTGTTGCATCATGGATTTCATGAGTTCCATTAGTTGACTCGAATCTATTTTGCTCTCTTCCTCAGCGTGCACAACTGCTTGTATATCGGCTTCCTCAAAGAACTCATGTTCTTCTACATTAATTCCCTTAGCCTCCATAGCTTGACTCAGCCTCACCAGCAGTTCTGCCTTTGCACCTGATGACGATAGATTCATCTCTACCAACAGCTTTTTAAGCTGCTCCACTTTTAATTGGTCAATTTTCACCATCTTTACAGAATCCCACTTCTGACACCAATTGTTACGTTTTTATTCAGTGAACGTTTAATTCTATTTGAATTACCTTGTTCGATCACTGGATTCTGTTAATAATAACTGCAACACTTATTTTATACAACTATATACAGCAACAATTTATTTAATAATCTCTATTTACAATCAACTCTGTTTACAATCAACTATTTACTATAACACTTAAATGTACTTGCAACTTTTGCCTCTGTATCAATGTTTTCGCAATCACGTTCGGAATTAGATTGATTGTCAATTCTCAACACTGGCTCTATTTATACTCTGTTGGCAACACCCCAGAATCTTCCTTTATCGAGATTCTTCTCTTCCTTTCTCGTTGGCTTGTTCTGGTTATCGCTTATTTCTTTTTGTTGACATTCGTTTCGATGCTGCCAATAGAGTCAGTCACAATAGTGATGAGTAATCAACTATCGATACTCGTTACAATATACAAAAGTCTGTACACAAGTGTTGTGTTCGTGTACAACTTTCATTTACAACATAAAACATTGCAATACCTTGTACGATATAATTAGGGAGGCCCTCTAACGATAGTTAACTCAAACGTTAGTCGGCCATGTGTAAAGAAAAATAAATACGCTTTTAAATGTTGTAATACACTACATCTTTTTAATATGTATGTCCTTCGGACAAGGGAAGGAATGCGTCTTCCTAATTCGCCCCTGGCTACGCCGCTGTGAAAAATATAAGTAATTTATTAATTTATTCAAAAAATATTTGAACAAGGTATCCTTTACCAAAAAGAAGTACAAAAAAATATTGAGGTACGCTTCGCATCATCAAACCAATTTCGATACAATTGAGAATAAAAATAATCAAAATAATAAAAAATATTAAAAAAAAAAAAATACTAAAGAACATATATTTTCGACCGGGTTCTTAACAAAATGATTTTTAAAGCACATTCGTTTTTAAAAGAATAAGAAATAAAAAAGATATAGATATCACGATATAAAAACTACGGATAGTTCCGCTTTCATTCTCATGATTTTTAATTTATTTGTCAATTTTCTAAAAAATGTTCCACTTTGTTAAAATTTAAATATAGCAGTGGTATTATGGGGGTACATAATATATTTTGTTTATTTATTGCTGTGCTTGAAATGCGAAGAGACTACATATATAATTTATAAATATAAATATTAATGCAATATATAATTACGGGAGAGCTGTACAGATAACAATTGATGCAGTTGAAGAGAGCAATTATCGAGAAAATATGAGACCAGACACGAATCGGTGATTTTTCACCATGACAACGTACGGCCACATGCCTTCAGTCAACGCTTGAGCATGTACACCAGTTATGGAAAGTGGAAAAACCTTACCTTACCTTACCCTTGGCTATAGGATTTGTATTTGCGCTATTGGGAAATAAGCAGCTCATTGTATATACACATATCACTTTAAAATCAAATTAATTTAAATTTAAATTTAAAAATGAGAACGAATATTTATATTTATCACTTTGAAAGGTCGTTAAAATTTGAAATAAAACTTCAAAATTTAGTCATTTTTTAAAACAGATATATGGTAGCACAAAAAAATGTTTTCGATTGAATAATATTTATTTTATTATTTAGGTTTATTTTATTATTTATATTATATTATTTATATTAATATTTATTTTAATTGTATTAAGTTATGTAACTACGATATATGTATGTATTGAACTTAACTGGATATTACTTACCTTTATTTTTCTAGCTCATATCAACCATATTCGTGAAGTAGCTGGCGTAGACCACGTAGGAATAGGTGCAGGATATGACGGTGTAAATCTGTGAGTAGTTTCTTTTGGATATATGACTGACATGCAGTCAAGCATATCAGTCTTATTAGTATTATTTCGCAAGTCGAATTAGGCAGTTATTTTTTTTTTTTTTTTGCTACAGGTTTCTTTATAAAACAGTGATGTATAATATTTTTAAAGACATGTTGTGCGGAATTACCACATTTATTTTTGTATTAAGCCGAACAATACTGTGTTATTTGCGAAAACTTATGTTTAATACATATATTTGAGCATAGTAACTGCTGGCCTCGAATTGCTGATTTTAGTCAAATAACCCATCGCCTAAGCTTCTAAAAGAACTCTGTGACAAAGCTTAGAAAAAGTGATGTCACAAGTGTTCTGCCGTTCGGAACCGGCTAAAATAAGTAGGTCCCTTCTAATACTGTCCAAATTTAAGAAGCACAACAGTAATGGAAGAGAAGCTCGGCCAATGAGCCCTTTGGGGCTTTAAGTGCCACATATTTATTTATTTTTTTAACCCATCGCCTGGTACGTCTGTGACATCTGGTTGGAAGTCAAGAACTGTTGCTTAGTAGTGTCAACTCATGGGATATGCTCTTAATATTAACGTGGAAAACCTTAGTGTGTACATTATGAAGCACAAGGCGTATGTTAAAATGTTTTTTGTTATTGTTGTCAGGTGTTAATTTTCTTTACAACGCTCCATACGATTTTCCGTACATTTCAAGGATCACCGGGCCATCTACTCCATTTAAAAGGTACTTTATCATGATTCAACCTTTTCATTGTGAAACACCAATGTTTAGTACAATTGACACCATGGTTGCAAGATTAAATGAACGACACTGAAAACTGTTCCTCTCTTTGTTATTGTTATTGTTATTGAATACCCTATTTTTTTGAAATTTACAGGACACATTACATATTTTGAAAACAATCTCTTTTCTTCGTAGATGTTTCTAAATACATGTATAAAAATAAAATAAAAATTGATTAATTCTTATTTTTAGAGTGCCTAAAGGTCTGGAGGACGTTTCTAAATATCCCCATTTACTTGCTGCTTTATTGGAATCAGACAAGTGGTCAGAGAATGATATTGCCAAACTTGCGGGTCAAAATCTCATACGCGTTTTTAAAGGAGTTGAAAAGGCGAGTAATACGTTGCTTTAAGTTTGCAATCTGGAGATCTACTCCAGATAGTCGCAACAGTAACATTTCGATATGTATATGTCGTTTTTGTATTATACCATAATCACTCACAATACCAAGAAACACCAAGAGTTTAATGGAATGACTTGAGTTATTAGAGTCGTTTTCAGTTTCGCTTTCCTGTTATTTAATTTTATTAATTAATACCTACTATTTATTTACTTTATTTATTTTTTACTATATATTCTTCTGCACCAATGCACATCATCAATCAGAAAAACGTACAAAAGCAAACAACTGTTTAGCAAAACGCGAAAATCATAACACAAATTATTACTCAACTCATTCATACTTATTTTGTTTTCCCGCGAGCAAGAAAGTCAAAATAGATTATTAAAATGTAACCAATAGAGCTATAACTTGCTGCTGCACATTCCTCCTGTGATAGAACAGAACCAGGTAACTGGTAGTTACTTGGTCCTGTTCTTTCCATTTCTAGAATTCTCATGAAAATATTTATTAGGGACTTTTACCCGTTTTTTCCCATGTAGTTTCTTAGTACCTTAAACTAAAAACACAAAATAATCAAGTAAGTTAAAATGTCATTAAAACTTAAAATGAGTGCACGGCAAAGCCAAGTAACTCGTGTGTTATGTAAATAATTAAATATTTTACGACACATAATATAGTTGGCTTTGCGACATACCGTTATCATTAAACAATTCGCAAATGTCATTAGAAATTACTTTGTCAATTTCGATCTCTTAATGGTGAAAAAAGTCTGTAATGTCGTCGGTTGATAACGATTTATTGGAATTGTTCCAACATATGTAAGCAATGTTGTTGTTGTTGCTTTGCATTAATACTTTTGAACTTGTTTCTAAAGCAACCCTTTAAATTATAACAATTTATTCTCGCATCCAAAAATATTTAGAAGTAAAATATTATAAAAGTAACTACATAATGTATCAATACGGTATTAAAAATGTATTAATACATAGTAAGCATACAAAACCAAGTAATTTAATAAGTTATTAGATTTTGTCTTGGCAATATTATATAAGACTTCATTTAACATCAACGCTTGCTTTTTGAAGAGTCAAATAGTGAATAAAAAAAGTATTGAAGAATTTCCTTTGGCAGAGCTTCTCTTCCATTACTGTTGTGCGTGTTAAATTTCGGACAGTACTAGAAGGGAGCTATCTGTATGTAAGAGCATTATGAATAATTTTAGTTTAATTTACTTTAATTTTGATCGTAGTTAAAAATATGTTACTACAATAAATTCATTTTTTATAAAATGTGCCTAGAGTAGCTGCTGCAAGATATTCGTTCAATTCTAGTTATGAATCAAGTTGCAGATGAATAATGGCACTACGAATCCTTCAAATTCATAAAATTGGTAAATTAAATCGTCTTTGTTATTTAATCCAATCATCAGCACATATGTATATATGTACATATATATATATATATATACATATATATATATATATATAAATATATATACATATATAAATATATATACATATATACATATATATAGATATACATATGTATATATACATATATATATACATATATACATATATATGCATATATATATATAGATATACATATATATATATATATATATATATATATATATATATTTATATATATATATATATATATATATATATATATAAATATATATATATATATATATATATATATATAAATATATATATATATATATATATATATATATATATATATATATATATATATATATATATATATATGTATATATATAAAATTTTGTTTGCCACTGCATGTATCAATGCAGAAAAAAGAAACTGTATACTGAGTGGTATTGTGTATTGTATGTTGTGACAACTTGTATGTACATTCCCTAATGGTACCTATATGCTGATAATAATTTCTATATTTCGTTTATTTTAGATACGTGACCAGTTGGAGTTTTTAAAGATTCCTCCGTTCGATCAGTCAATTCCACCTGAAGATATTATGGGAAGATCCTATTGTCGTTTCCAAGGGCCAAGACCGTGATGTATTTTAGCAATTTTGTAAATAATACAAATATAGAGTAAACTACTCATATTTAATACGTTATCTGCTTAATGTTTTACACATTATGACCAAAGTATTTAATAAATATTGTTTTTAGGTGCTATTTGCTTTGCACAACCCGTTTTTTCAAGTCCTTTATATATACTTTTACCTAATTAGTTACCTAAAAAATAAAAAGTTAAGTTTTTTACCCAAACGCTTGAAAACTCATCATGTATTTATAAGGAGTAAACTTAATATTATATAAATTATTCGAATATTCGAATTACAACGCCAACTCCTTGTTGTTTTTCAATGGTGCTGGCAACACTATTTATTATATCTTTGCACTATTTCGGAAGCGGCACAATATTTTCTATTGTAATTCATCTTCAGCGATGACAACTAGACTCTTTCAAATAACTATAGCACTTTTTATGTATGATAATATAAAAATAATCGAATCAATTTTGCAAAAAACAATATGAACACCAATTGGCACCAAGTATATTTTTGACAAAATTTTTTACTTTCAAAAACGAATCAAATTTTCATTTACAGATTATTTATTCTGATTAAAAAAATTTAATTTGGATGGTACAGACCATTGGAATGGATACTGGAGTGCTTTGTGAAAGGATCCACAAATTTTTTCTGGGAGAAACTTTGGCTATGGCGGCCTGATGAGTTGAGGTGCATTTGCTGCAGATTGCGTACTGGTTTTGTAGTTTGTATCCACAAAAATGTCCAGCACAGACTACATTTATGTTCTGGAATATAGTCTGTAGTCGTATAGGCAACAATGTCAGCATTCCATGGTTTTTCAGTAGGACAATGCACTCGCGAGTACTTCAATGGCCACAATATCCAAGTGCTAGATTTACCTGCATGCTCACCGGATCTAAGTCCGATTAAAAACATCTGGAGGTTTCTAGCTAGGCGTGTTTACCAAGGAAACAAAAAATTTAATAATGTTGAGGATCTGAAAACGGATGTAATGGATGAGTGGGAGAATATTGATAAAAATTTAATACAATCTTTGTATTCCTCAATGCCTAAAAGAATTTAAGAGTTTATACAAAATCATGGAGGTCCGATTAATTATTTAAAAATAAAATAATTAAAAAAAAAAAAACAAGCATTTATTCTAACGTGAGTGCAATAGTTATTTCACAAATTTGCAAATGCAAAAATTGTGTCTCAGCAGTTTTAATAACAGTACGTAAAATTTATTGATATTTGTTGTATTGTTAGACATCAAGAGAGAGAACAATTGAGTGAAATTGATTTTCAAATAGAAAGTAACAGTATAACATTCACAAGGCATATATAATACTATCATACATAAGAAGTGCTATAGTTATTTGCAGAATGTATTATTAAACAAATGGTTATTTTTTTAAAAACCGTATGAAAGAATTACTCTCATAGAAAAGCGAGGATGTGAATAAGAATATAAAAATGGTACGAAGCATGAAAATCATAAAAGTGAATAAAAATGCTACTAAATACAAAACCAAATATTATGGCCCGTACTTACATATATCAGATCGAAATATAGATAATCTTAAATTTATATCAACTTGCATTTAAATATATCAAATTTCCCGTACAAAAATCTGACAAAAAATTGATATTTAATTTAAGATGACTGTCTACGTCAGATTGAATTTGCGCCTACTTGGGTACTTTCCCCCCTAAAATGAGGGAATGGGTTGAGTGGTGATCTGGCACCTCCGGTGCTGCTAACTCTTCCCATTCCCATAATATCCCAGTACTGTTTTATTTTCTCTTCTCCACTCTTTCTCTCTCTCTCTCTCTCCCGGTATATTTCGTTTTCCCGTTTCTCCACTCTCTCTCTCTCTCTCTCTCTCTCTGTATATTTCTTTTTAATAATAAACTATACATACAAAAAAACTAACTAAAACCCAAAAAACCATTTAATTTAATGTACTACTCTAATTGCAAGAGTAAAGATAAGTGTAAAAGGTGCCTGAAAGGAGACATTTGCTGTCACCAATTCTACCAGATACGAGATCCATCGACAAATGTGCCATCAAACCGCAGCAAGCTTACCGGCATTCCCGCTCGTTCCCCGCTGAACAATGACTTTAATTGCGGGTCTAATACCTCTGTATGCGCTTATAATGTATGAAGAATTTACTTTAATTAAAGACTTGAAAGCATACTTGTGTATTTGGCTTCGGCATAATTTATATAATTTTTGAGAAAGTGTCTATAATAAAGGTCGTCGAACTTTTGGTAAATAGTTTCCACATTTTGGAAAGGATGAAGGTACTTTCACCATTTGACTCGTTGTGCCAACTTGTAAAATTAGGCCCATCCCAACGGCCAGATGCCACTCATAATGACAGTGTAATAACCAGAAACCTTAATGTAGAAAAAAAAATCATACATACAAGTACGACGATACTTTAAGCATAAAATATAGTATAACTCAAACTTAATGAAACTTAAGTTAAATTTTTACCTGGATTTTCCGCTTTAAATCGTACCACTGCAAAACCGCGACTTGGTATTGAGACGGTATCTTTAAAGGGTGGCTGGGAATTGGAAAAATATTTTGATAAAACGTGGCGTTGTTCCATTTCCTTTGCTAATGATACATTCATTGGAATGCCCTGAGGATGTTGACCTAAGCCGGTTACCATAAATCGATATCCATGGAGATGAAATGGATGATGCATGCGGCCTACACCTAAAAATATTGTAAGACACGGTGGTACAGATAATTCAAATCTTACTTTCACTTTCATCAACTATAATCAGTTCCACAATACTTCCTAGTCGTACATCTAATTTATGCACACAGGCACATAACTTTTTGCCGATACACTTTTCAGGCCATTGGAATTCGTCACAAAACTGAGCATCGTCAATATCATAGGGTTGCGTAAGTGGAGGAGAATGAAGGGAAACCATGCTCAAATTATTTATTGCACCAACAATTGTGATATTAGATCCTAGATCTAAATAAAAGAATTAATTAGAATTAAGAATTAGAATCAATTAGTTATCTATTGATGGTAAGAATATTCATACGAACTTGCGAAGTGATTATAGTGTCTTGATTTAAATATTTCTTGATTTGGAACGACGTAATTGTTAAACGCTAAGAAAAATTTTTCATCTGGAATCGCATTTCTTAGTGAAATGTCCTGGTCTATGGATCTTAGTTCGGTAATGCAGTGATCGTTTTTTCTGTCAATACATGTGACATTCGGGTTATTAAGAACCTATTGGATTCACTTTAGTTAAAAAATGCAGTAAGTATTTGAAAGTACGTACAACTTCTGTAGGAAACGAATCATCATAATTTGGAAATGATGGAACATGGATATTAGTATCAGTATCATCATTCGTATATTGAAGTACAGCAAATGATTCTATTTGATTGATTCCACACACGCCTAAACCACGCACTCGAATTAAAAAAACACCTTTAGTATGATTCGCATGGAGGATAAAATCATACCGTTCACCCGCATTTGAAATCAATGTGTCGATTGAATATGGTTCAATATCGTACGAGTCAGATGCAATAACAACCATATCATGTTTTTCTACCTAAATGATAAATGCATACAAAATGAATATTTGCTAAGAAAGCGTTTTCAGACCTGTAATTGGAATGGGCAGGCATGACTTATTGCGTTAATGAATCTAAATCGATAACGTTTTCCAGAAGTAATCGAATACCGAGTGGGGTGAACAAATGTGTGATTTCCAGTTTTAGCCTATTATAAAAATACAGTTATTGTAAATATAACTTGTATATGTATATAAATTCTACACTTACATTAGTGTATAATCCTCTTCCATTTATTAATACAGAGTCAGGAAATATTCCGGATGAACTTGGTAGGCCTGGAAAAAACTGTTCACCATATGTGTGCATCCAATCGGATATGAATATATGATGTTGTGGAAAATCATAATCATAATTATTAGAGTTTTGTACTTGACCGGTCGGCTGTCGCACAATTAGAGCACCATATTGGCCATTTATTTTATGATGTCCTAACAATGTAATTATTATTAACATTAATATCAAGTCGTACTTGAATGTTTTGGTTACCTGAATGTGAGTGATAAAAATGGGTTCCAGATTCTGTAGCCTTAAATTTATATCGAAAAGTATTTGCAAAAGGAATGGGACATTGGGTTACAAACGGAACGCCATCCATGTACGGTGTTTCGATCATGTGCAGTCCATGCCAATGAATCGATGCAGCGGTGCCATGTGCAAGATTTGTTACATCCACAATAACAGTGTCATCCTTACATACCTGTATTGCTGGGCCAGGTATTTGCCGATTAATACTCATTACTCCTTTCTCTACACCGTCTCCTAAAATACATTGTGGTCTATTGCAGTCAGAAATAATACCTCTTCCGCATCCACCGCATGCACTGAGGTAAAAGAAATAATCAAATACATTAATAAATTCATTAAAATCTTCTTTAGATAATACTTTTTATTTAATACTCACACGCCCATTGCTTGGTAAAATTCCAAAGTAAACTGAAAGTAACATATGCGGTGTTTTTTCTCAACACAAATCCGATTACACAGTTCCCCAGGATACTCGGAAACATTTAAATATAAGATTGGGTCCATATCTTTCGGAAGTATATTATCATTCTTAATTGTGCTGATATTATTAACTAAAAGAGGAACTTCTATTTCGTTTGATGCATATGCGTTTAAGTCATGCTGGATACCACTGCCTGACTCATCTCCACTGATTTCGTGTATTGCTAAAATAAGAAATAGCTGAGCAGCCAAGTAAAATATATTTTCATATGCACACATTTAGAACTTTGTTATACCGCGTTGTGACTTTTAAAAGTAAAGTCGCGAATGTTTAATAACAGCTTATATATCGTTGAATATGATGAAGAATATGAGCATGCATATATTCCGAGTTTTCATGTAAACAGTTTGTAGACCAATTACGGAGCAATGTGTTTATGATGATTGGTATCGTAAAATCTATACGCCCTTATAATCACCCTTACTCTCTTTTATTTACATTTTTTTATTGCAATAATTAGTATCACTAAATTCATAATCTAAGTTTAAAAAAGTTGGCAGATAAGATACAAACAAAGATGTGGAAGCATGATTATTCACAATAATTCTGTTAATAACCTTTTTAAGATAGTGTATTTACATATACATACGAATGTAAAAAATAAATATACCTTATATGGACATATATATTGTATATATATATATATATATATATATATATATATATATATATATACATATATATATATATATATATATATGTGTGTGTGTGTGTGTGTGTGTGTTTTTTTTTTTTTTTTTTGTATTCGAAGGGGGAATCTTTCTTAGATACCGTCCACCATAGACGGCATGTACGATTCATACTTTCCGCTAAAGGTACACCTCATTCGGGACCACGCCCAGTCAGTAATATCTTACTATGCTGGACTTGCGAACCAGTACGCCTACGTACTAAACCCTTAACTCCGACCTCTATAGCTTGTTTGTGTCCTGCGGGACCGCCGTTAAGCACTACTTCGCAGGACTAAGCTGAGCTAATATGCCTCTTCAAACATCCCGTACATGGCGTTCACACAGCTGCAGTTATATTTCTCCGCTGCCACTCCTTCTTCCTGAGCTCCTTGAGAGCTATTGCAGCCCATTCTTTCATCTTAAACCACACTAAACTCGATCGCAGCATATGGCTCACAATGTTATCAGGTGTTATCCTTTCATTTATTATCTTCTCTATGGTCATTCTCTGCGTCTCAAATCTTAGGCAGAAGAAAAAGATATGCTGAGCGTTTTCGCCAACAGTGTTGCAGAATGAACATTCTGTCGCGTCATCATGACCGAATCTGTGGAGGTACTCTCTGAAACAACCATGGCCCGTCAAAAACTGCGTAAGGTAGTAGTCTGTCTCTCCGTGTCCTCTTTCGACCCAAGCTTGCACGTTTCTGATGAGCCTGTGGGTCCACCTCCCTTTTCCTGCGGCGTCCCATTGACTTTGCCATTCATCTAGGCTCGTCTGTCTCTCCTCTTTCCGTTCGGTTGCCGTTAACCGCCTATTCAGGCTTTTGGTTCTGTTATATACTCTGCCCAACTCCGAGGCCATTATGTCCGGCGGCATAATGCCGGATATAATACCGGCACCTTCTTGTGACACTGTCCTAAATGCACATGCAACTCTAATAGCGCTTAACCTGAAAACTATCTTCGCCTTCTTCGAGTATGTCTTTTGCCGCAGAGCTGCCCCCCATATAGGCGCCGCGTACATCAATATTGATTGACTGACTTTAGCCAGGAGCGCTCTCCTACTCTGGCTGGGGCCACCAATGTTGGCAATGATTCTCGTCAGAGCCGCTGTCATTGTTGCCGCCTTCCCGCAGGCTTTTTCGATATGCGCCTTGAAGTTGAGCCTCGTATCAATCATTACACCTAGATATCTCAACGAAGGTTGCGTTGTAATGTTGTGTGTGTGTGTGTGTGTGTGTGTGTGTGTGAGTATGTATGTGTTTGTGGGGTGGGTGGGTGCCGTAGCTCAGTGATTTGTATGTTGGCCTTCTGATCTGTAGGTCGTGGGTTCAATCCCTGGCCAGAAGGCCAAACCACTAACCACTGAGCTACGGCACCCACTATATACACATATATATATTGTATAAAAACATTTCGTGTTTACAGTGAAGTGAAGTATTGTAGGCTAGCTATTCAGTAATAGTGATTTTGGTGCAATTTTATGGTAGTTTCTCGCTATGTAAATTATTTGTTGGTGTTATTTAGCTATGGAACCTTCTCCCTCAGGTATGGAACTATGTATAAGAAATTTTTTTCTTCATTATGTAAATAGTATTAGGTAGCAAAGCCAAATTTATTTACATAGTCAAGTAATAGGAGAATGAATCAATAATAAATATTTTGTATAGGTTCCAAGCAAGCTATGGTGTTATCTAAAAATAATATTTATTGTATAGACTTAAAAAAAATAAATGTTCTGCCAATCCTGCTCTGTTTTCAACACCAGCCTTTGAAAATTTAATTTCAATATGTGAGAAAGAGTAATACTATGACAAAGAGTAATACTATGTCTTGACCAATCTGTTAATTAAGATTATTTTGGATAATGATAATTAAGTGATGCGACAACTCCCTAATCATATTCACGTGCAAGTGTTGTTAACAACAAAGCAAGGTTAGCGCAAGGATGTATCTGGAAAAGAATGTATAAATGATAACCCTAATTAACTACGCCTTAAGCACACCTAAACAAGGTATAAGAATATTAGGTGAAGAAATTAGAAAAAGCTTGCCCTTCCTGTATATAATACCAAGATAACGTCAAAATATTGTGCGTTGTTTTGTTCTTTACTAATTCTCCTTCTTTTTGTATATATTTGCTGGTTTTCTTTTATTTCTACTTCATCCTTTACAAAACTTCTCTCTCGGATTTCTTTACCTGGTATTCTAACAACTTGATTCAGATATGTGCTTGTGCGTCATACATTTTATTATTTGGTGTCAAAAAAAGCTTTTTCGCAAACAAAAATAACGATTTATTGATGAAGCCAGCCTTGGTATATCAAATCATGTTTAGTGTTGATTACAAAAGTCGGTCGAGAGATAGCATAAGCAGAGAAATTGAAAACCGGAGCAAAACTAAAACAACATAGATATAAAAGTCAATACAAAGAGAAAAGGCTTTGAAAATGCAAATAATGGCAGCACTGTGATACGTGATACGTAGTGATTGAGACGTTTCAGCTGAAATTACAAAGTTGGACGTACATACATTAGATTAAAATGATGGATAATATTTTGATGAGAGTAGCTAGTAGGCATGAAATAATTTCGAGAAAGCTTAAAGCGTGTTCACACAACACTGTGGAAAAATTGCCCATGGTATAACACGCCTCCCGCATCGATTAAATATGTAGTTCAGCTTTATTACCAATTGGACAGTTTTCAACTTTCTTGTAACAAAAACTTTATAAGGTATCGCGAATATCATTTAAGACATGCAGCCGTGTTCAAACTAATATTGATATATTTAATTTATTCAGGATATGATCCGGTCCTTTAATTATTTCAAATTCATCAAAAGTAAGCAAAAGAAATGGTATAATTATTAAAAATGCCAATTATCCAGCACGATAAAGACGAAGAATATGACGCTACTAATGAGGATAATAGTGAAGGAAGCGAATTATTTCTAGTGAGGAAAGTGGAAACTATAGTTAAGCCACTTTACAGATTTTATTTAGATTTTTGTTTCAAAAAATTTTTTAAAGTTAAACAAATACTTTTTCAAAAGTTAATAAAAGTGAATTAAAAAATGCTGCATAACCAAAGCAATTTTCTAAGTTTATTTCAAAATTGTAGTTCTTGCTTAAATTTAAGTATTTATCTTTGCATTTATCTAATATCTATGCAATTAGTGGCACTTTAATTAGGTGACCATTTTAAGTAAATTGATCTGTGGTCGCAGCTAAGGTCCGCATGTCCGCATAGAGAAAGCTTGGCTTCAATAAGCTGCGATCACCGAAGACAGAACACTACCCCTCTTGATAAAACGTGCGCTGCTGAGAAGGTAATCGGCTACTGCCGGTCTCTGAGGAATGAGTGGTATGATCAGATCAGGAAAATGATCAACCCTACCACAGAGAAAGATGCCGCCTACAGAAAAACGCTGTGTGCAGGTGCTACACGGGCTGCTTATGATCGGTACAGAGGTTAGGAAGAGGCGTCTTTTGGGCTCAAGAAGAGGTAGCTAGAAAGAGGCGAGTCTAAGGAGGTAGAGATAAGCAGAGACAGAAATGGTTACAGATGTTCAAAGGGTACTGAGTACACTTCTCTAATATATTAAATAGTGACGAAAAGGGGCGAATGCATGCCAGATGAGTGGAGGCTCAGTGCTATCTCTCCCGTGTAAAGAAAAGATACTTCAAATCTTGAACCAACTACCGTGTTTTGAGTCTCCCTAACATCGTATACAAGGTCTTATGAAGCGTATTGTGTGAATGATTCAATCATATGTTCAACAACTTGATTGGACCTTATCAGTTTGGCTTCAGAGGCCCTACTATTTGCGCCAACTACGGTGGTATAAGTCTTCTTAGCAGACCTGGGAAATCTATCATCTACCGGATTTTCACACTGCGTCAAATTCTTGAGCATATCCAAAACAAACAGACCGACACACTACCAATTGTTGATTATAAAGCCGCTTTCAACGGTCCGGTAAGAGATAATTTTTAATACTTTTACATGTATTAAACGTACTCGAATGCTCGTTTAACTCCTATCACGAGTTACAAAATCGGGGTTCTTTAAGTACCCAACCCGAGGTACTAATACTGGTACATTTAGTTGAGACACTTAAGCTGGTTTTACTGAATATAATATGTAAATATTCATAATCAAAATTGAAATAAATAAAAACATTGCGTTCATTATACATCTTGGTTAGAGTTAGAGTATGACTGACTTCCAAAATATCAATTGTAAAATAAGCTTCCTTCTGTGGACTGAATTTCAACTAGGTTAGGTTAGGTTAGGTTAGGTTATGTGGCTGCCCTCTCTTTGAGAGGATACACTTAGGCCAGGAAGGGCTAATGTTATACCACCGCACTGTTGTGCGTGTTACATTTGGACAGCATTAGAAGGGACCTACTTATAATAGCCGGTTCCGAACGGCAGAACCCTTGTGACATCACTTTAACTTAGTTTTGTCACAGAGATATTTTAAGAAGCATTTTTGGTAATTGTTACTGTATAACTAGGTGACTGGGATAGACAAAACTTAGCTGCCACCTAGGTAATTAAGTATGCATCTTGCCACCTCTGGGCAAGATCAGAGCGTGTTCATTTGTTTTTTGTTCCTCTCGACAAAATTGTAATTATTGTGTGGTAATTTGTTTATAGTTTAGTGTAAAGTTTATCTTTTCCATTTTTCTGCGATGAATCTTCTTGACTTCCGCATGCACATTTGGTCTTTCGAGTATTTAACTAGGCTTTGTTTTACACTTTCGTGTATTAAGTTATGTGAGAAGATTATATTTACCCCTGAAGAGGTCCCTGTGCCCTTCTTGGCCAGGGAATCTGTCTTTTTATTGGCCTCATACCACTTTTTCCCGCTAACCATGGTAGAACCACATAGTTACTCGTTGGAACGGTATTTAGAAGTTTGAAGCATTGAAGATTGGAATAAGAAGGTCATTAGGAATTTTAGAGTTGCCTGGCTGTCTGTTGAAATGCATATATTGGTACCATGAGTGCCTTTACGTAGGCATTCCCTGACAGATGTTTTATTTTTTTTGTATTTTAATTTTAAATTTAAATTTAAATTATTTTAAAGTCTATATTCGTCTTCGTTTTCTATGTCATCTTGTGCATCGTTTCCCTATGTACATTACACCATATCACGATATTTGAAAACAAAAAGTTTAATTTGTTCCAATCGTTTCTGAACACTTACCTTGAGAATGTTCTAGTGCTATAAATAAATTTGTTTTCGGCACCCTGTAAAAACCGTTCAAATTGTTTCCTTTTTATTTAAATAAAACACATTCTTCTTAGTTTTTTTACGAAACACATACAAACTCTGTACAAAGACACAAACAATTAAATACTTTAACAATGCACTTGCGCTTACAATTTTAATATTTGCTTTGGGAACAATTCTTAAATAAATTATAGATAGAATAGGTTATGGTTTCTACCACTGTCAAATTTGAGTGTTGTTTCCGTCGTCAATTCAAATTTATAGCTTACGTACAACTTTTATCATCTGCCCCCTCTTTCTTATTCATTGCCTTATCTCTCATTTACTGAATTCGTATGCTCTTTAATGTGTATCTTGTTCTCTTTATTTTTTTTACCTAATATTTCTAATAGCCGAAGCCCATAGAATACTTTGTTCCTTTGCGCTAAAGCATATAACTGACAGCGACGGAAAAAAAGGTATAAGCTGGCCCAATCAATACGATTAACAGCGGATACAAAATCATTTGTTTCTTTTAAGCGTACTATACAATTTTCGTATTTGTATACATTTAGTGTTTGATTTGTATGAAATTGTATTTTATTTGAATGAAATATGTGTATAGCACTTTTATTATACATTCAATAACTATTTGAACATCCAATATTTAATATTTTTTTTAAATTTTATAATAATAATTATTGTTAAAATGCAACCCTGTATGCCTCACGTACGTTAAAGATAAAAGTTGACCATCTTTTATACTTTGCGTTGAAGGACATGGAGTGCTTGGGCATCACTTCATACAAATTCATGTATTTTAACTCAGCTGTCAGTTGTGTATGACGGATTGGCATATAAAAACTGTGCACTGTGAAATAGTAAGGAAGCATCGCAACATATTGTCGTTCAATCTCAACCAAAGAGCCCTTCCGGACTTATAGGTCCCACATATTTATTTTTTATTTTATTTTTGATGCGTATTGAGAAATGTGGGTGCCGCACCCAGTGGTTAGTGCGTTGGTCTTCTGATCTGTAGGTCGTGGGTTCAATCCCCGGCTGTAGCTTAAATTTAATATCGAAAAGATTTTTCTTTCAAACGGTACCCACCGGTCGGAAAGCAATTGGCAATTCTTTCGCTAGTAAAAATTTGCCATGGTAAAGCTTCTAAAAGAATTCTGTGAAAAAAAAGTGATGTCACAAGAGTTCTGCCGTTCGGAGCCGGCTAAAATAAGTAGGTCCCTTGTTATACTGTTCAAAATTTAAGTAGTTTTGAATTTTTAATTAAAAAATATTTTTGGTGGAGTTCTAGGTAAATCCAGTGAATTCAAAAATTCAACTGGATAATTCACAATTTGATCTAAGGGCGGATTGATAATGAAGCTACCTAAGTAGGAAAAAACATTTTTTTTTTCAAAAACCATTTATTTCTCAACATAGTCTCCTTTTATTTCGACACACTTAGTCAGACGATATTCCAACTTTATTATACCATCTAAATAATACGATTTCGAGAACCCCTCAAAATACGAGTTAGTGTCGGTAATCACTTCTTCTTTTGAGCTGAATCTTTTTCCTGCGAGCCATTTTTTCAAGTTTGGAAACAGGGAAAAGTCACTAGGAGCTAAATCTGGACTAAAAGGTGGATGATCAACCAATTCGAAGTGTATTTCACGTAATTTTAGCATCGTATCTAATGCTGTGTGAACCGGTGCGTTGTCTTGAAGAAAGAGCACTTTTTTCTTCTTTAAATGTGATCGTTTTTTCTTGATTGCATCATTCAATTGATCCAATAATGCACGATAACACTTTCCTGTGATTGTGGATCCTTTTTCAAGATAATCGATAAGCAATATTCCGAGTGCATCCCAAAATACAGTAGCCATAACCTTGCCAGCCGATTTCACTGCCTTCGCCTTCTTCGGAGCATTTCCACCAGCTTCCACCAATTGTTTCGATTGATTTTTGGTTTCAGGCGTGCAGTGGTGGAAACACGTTTCATCAACGATTATTAATCGACGCCAAAAATCAACAGGATTACGCTTTATCATGTCCAAACACCGCTGTGAAGTGGTCTCTCGAACTCGTTTTTGTTCGACACTGAGCAAACGCAGCACCCATCTTGCCGATAGCTTTTTCATATGCAAATGTTCATGCAAAATGTTGAACACACGTTCATATGAGATGTTTACCATTTCAACAATCTCACGCAACTTGACGGCGATCATTCATAACGATATCGAGGATTTTTTTGATATTTTCTTTAGTAACCACCTCTTTTGGCCCTCCTGTTGATGGTATTGCTGAGGTGCTTGTTCTGCCGCGTTTAAATTCAGCAATCCAATATATTACCATGTAATCAGACGGAACAGACTCACCGTAATGTTTATCGAGCTTTTCTTTTGTCTCTTTCGCCGTTTTCCCTTTCAAATAATAGTGTTTAATCACTGCACGAAATTTGCTTTTTTCCATTTTTCAAGAAACACAAAAGTTAGTTACTTCAAACGACTACAACAAATAAACTAATTGATGAATTTGGGTGAAACTTCAACAGCTGACGTTTGACAGATCGCAATTTAAAAAAAAAAGTTTTTGTGTTTGTGCTGCCTTTTTCGTACTTAGGTAGCTTTATCAAACCGCCCTCGTATATCCATAATGAAATAAATGGATTTATATGTTTTTGTATGACCACTATTTTTATTTTGAATTATTAAGTTTACCAAGAAGCTTGACCAAAGGACCCTTTGGGGCTTATAAGGTCTTATAATTTTTTTTTATTATTGTTGTCATTGATGCCTTTATTTTTGGCCGATAAACATAGCCCGTTCGCTTAAACATTGGTGATTCATGTAATTACAATACGTACAATATTAAGATCTACGCCTCAAAAAAAAACTTCTAAATAAAAATATACTTAAGATATTTATTAAATATTTTAAGGTGATTTAGCTGAAATTTTAAATTAATAGTATGTAAATGAGCTTTGATAATACTCCCTCTGCTACTCGTTGAGTGTAATAAAATTGAATCCAACTTTAAAAGCATTAAGCTCTATCGAAACTACATGTCTTTTATTTTTATAATCACATATGGTTCTATATTGTTGTCTTGCACTACTTCAGTGTTTTCTTACTTGGTACGACCAGTATAATTTTGTTCGTCGTAGCTACTAGTTGAAGTGTGTGTTAACAAAATACCTGTTAGTATGTGAACGTACTTGTTTAAATTATTAGAATTACGTTTTTTAGTTATTGGGGTTAACTAGTTTAACGAGCTCTCAATTAATAAATATATTCCTATACCTAAAATAAAACATTGTAAATTTTTCAATGTACTTTATTCAAGAGAAAAAATACACATTACAAAAGCAAAGATAGAGGAAAATATTTATAAATGTGAATTTTAAACCACAAGAATTTCCAGTTATTCCGCATTAATATGGAATGGAGTTCAAGGTTATTTGTTACGGCCATATATGAATCAGTGGAAGTTTCCGTTGAAAGTTGAATATGTTTTTAACTGGCAGAACTTTAAAAAAGAAATAATATGTTTTTGCATCCTCAAGCAGTATGAAATTAGAAATGTAGATGGTTAAATAACATGAAATTAAGATTGCATTCAATGTTATATGCAATAATTAATCTCTTTACATTAAAAGTGACGATATTTTTGGAATAATTAGTTATCTGTAGATCCATTTGATTTTTGCTGTTTAAGATCTTTCAAATTAAATTCTTTTATCAGAATGACGTAAATTATATACACATTTTTAATTAACGTTTATCGCATGTTTAAAGTGATAATAATACGAATAACTCAGTGGGTGTCACTTGGTAATAAGAAATTTAGAAAAGCAAACAAATTGGAATAAAGTTTAACCTCGGCTTTGTTGGAATATTAACTTCTACGACTGGTTTTATAAAGCGCTTAATCACTGTCATGACTATTAAAATAAACTTGCAAAACGCATTAACTATGGATCAAGCTGACGGAAATGTTACTAATTTAGTGCACTTTAATTCTGAATAATTACTGAGATCGTTTCAATTACCCGTTATTAACTAGATTACTATAATCAAGCATTTTTAATAAGAAATTACTATTCTAAAAGTAATTTGATAGTATCATATCATGATTAAAATAAAATTCATAAAATAGGAAATTTAGTGTTCATGTTGTCTTATTACAACTCGAGTTACTAGCAAACGTTTCATTTTTTTAAATTAATTAACAGCTGTGGTTTCTAGCTTCACATATAGCAATTTCTTGTTTTTTTCCTTCAATTACAAAAATATAAAAAAAGAAAAAACGAATTGCTGAGTAATATATATATATATATATATATATATATATATATATATATATATATTCTAGTTGTTTCCTTCAATTACAAAAAAAAAGAAAAAAATGAATTGCTGAGTAATATATTACATATATATATTTATATATATATACATATATATATATATATATATATATATACATATATATATATATATATATATATATATATATATATATATATATATATATATTCTAGTTGTTTCCTTCAATTACAAAAAAAAAGAAAAAAATGAATTGCTCAGTAATATATTACATATATATATATATATATATATATATATATATATATATATATATATATACATATATATACATATATTATATATATGTAATATGTGCATACCATTTACATTTATGTGGTATCTGAGTTATTATTACGTATGAAACGGTTAGATATTTAAATATAGGATAAAATATGGAAATGGAGTCAAAAGGAGATTTATCTGTCGAGTCATTGGCTAATCAACCCGATTTATATGCTCGACGTCATGCTTTTATGTCACAAACGTCTACACTGGCTTCTCGTCAACATCATGCAGTGTGTGTCCGAAGAGCTCACAAGATGTACGGAACAACTAAAAATCCAAATGTTGTGTTGGATGGACTGAATATGACAGTTGCAAAAGGATCAATGTGAGTAGTCAATATTGTTTACACTTTCCATAATTTTAAGAACTTTAAATTTAATGGTTCAGCGATTTTATAACAAAACGAATACATTGGAACCACTTACTAACATTTTGATTGAAACTTTGATTCAACATATGTATGTACATATATGCATACTAATATGTATAAATATATAGTAGATTATAAACTAGTTTTATTCAATTCACCATATTTAGTAGATTTTTCAAAGCTAACTGTATGATCTAGAAATGCAACATTGATAAAAAGTAGTTCAATGTCAGGTTAAAATAAAAACAACTAATTTGAAATATCTGTCAATTGCTATGTAAATTCGAGAGTTTAAGAGGAACAGATAACTACTAATTAATTCCACAAAAAGAGTTTCACTCTGCAATGAAAGAAGTCAACTGTAAGTTAAATAAAGATATTGATTTAGAAAATGTGTGATTGCTACAATCAAGTACTTACAATATATTGTGAATCTATTGTTTTAATTGTATGGTATACTCATTTTGCAGTTACAGAAATTTTAGTTCTTAATCCATTTTTAAGACATTGCATATAACAAAATTTGGTAATGGGAATAGTATACATTAAGGTATGTATTAAGATTAAGTGCCTGAGTGGCGGTTAAATCATTGAGTGTATTCCTGTCGTGACAACAATGGGAATCTTGTTACAGATGTCCAGAATTTACTGAGCTTATGGAGGGAACACTTCTCTACGTTACTGAAGGGCGAGGCCTTGAAAAATCTCGCCAGTAGAGGAGATCTCCCAAACTCCCCAATCACGGATGATGGTGTAGATGTTCCTCCACCCGACCATGATGAGGTCATAGAGGCCATTTTTACGCTGAAAAATAACAAAGCTGCAGGTGCTGATGCCTGCCGAGTTGTTTAATACCGGAGGCGATGAGCTGCTCGCCACCATGCACCAGCTCATAAGCAGAATATGGTCAGATGAAAGCATGCCCGATGATTGGAGTGGAATAAGTCTTCTTAGCATCGCATGCATGGTTCTATCGAGCGTACTGTGTGAAAGATTGGAGCCTATCCTTAACAACCTGATTGGATCTTATCAGCGTAGCTTCGGACCTGGTGAAACCACCATCCACCAGATTTTCACACTGCGCCAAATCATGGAGAAAACCCAAAAAAACAGATATATTTTTTGATTATATAGCCGTTTTCGACAGTCTGATAAATGTCTACACAAAAATGTCTGAATTTGATATTCCTGCGAAGCTCATTCATCTTTGCAGAATGACACAGTGTAACTCCCGTTGTGCGGTGAATATTGGAATGGACCTCTCCTCGCCTTTTAATACCGAACGAAGTTTCATTCAAGGTGATTCGTTATCGTGCGACTCCTTCAATCTTATGATGGAAAAAGTAATACGAGCTAGTGATCTACCACATAAAGCACTATCTTCAATAAAAGTGTCATGCCGTTAGCGAATATCGATGATATTGACATAATCGGCATGAACACGATAGCAGTCAGTGCAGCATTCTCAGAGTTGGAAAGACAGTCGCGTCGAATAGGTCTTGCGGTGAACGAAGACAAGACGAAGTACATAGTATCAACAAACAAAGAGTCCCAATGTTTTAGACAACACGTCACTCTTGATAACTACGTTTTTAAAGTAGCAAAGGACTTCATCTATCTTGGAACCAGCATTAACACCAGTAATGACGACAGCCAGGAGATATCGCGAAGGATCGCTTTTTTTAACAGGTGCTACTTTGTGTTAAGTAAGCAATTGAGAAGTCGGGCCTTCTCTCGATCAACGAAAACCATACTCTACAAGTCTCTCATCATGCCTGTCCTCACATAAACGCCGAAGCTTGGACAACTTCCACCTCAGATGAGAGAATGCTCGGAGTTTTCGAGATAAAAGTCCTACGAAAGATTATTAGACCTATTTGCTTTGGTGGCGAGTATCGAATAATGTACTACCATGAGCTGTATGAGCTGTACGCTGACACCGACATAGTAAAGCGCATTAAAATTCTGGTGGAAAGACAAAGTACTGGAGAACTCTCAATTTCGCCAAAACCTATTCTCAATGGACTTCAGAGAACTGGGCCAAGCTGATATAGTCAGATGAATCCGACAGCCGATAATGGGTTTGGAAAACACCAGGAGACGATAAACAAACATTGAATTTTGGTGGTGGTTCCATTATGGTGTGGGGTGTGGGACAAAGTTATATAAAAAGATTGATATGTACTAAATGTTGGATAGTATTAGAAGGAACCTACTTATATTAGCAGGTTCCGAACGGCAAAATCCTTGTGACATCACTTTTTCTAAGCTTTATCACAGAGCATTTTTATAAGCATTTTCATGGCAAATGTTACTGTCGGAAGGATTGCTGTTTGATTGCCGACAGGTGGGTTCCATTCGAAAGAAGAACCTAATGAAACGGAAGATAAAGAACATGCTGTTCCAACAAAAATGAACAATAACATTTACAGGGATATGTTGGAAGCAGAAATAATTACATTTGTCGAGGATTCAGATCAAAATAAAATAATTTTCCAACAGGATAACGCCTCAATCCACGCCTCACGGTATTCCACTCACTGGTTTGAAGAGGAAAACATATCGTTAATGATATGGCCAACACTCAGTCTTGACTTAAATCCCAGTGGGCATACTGGCTAGAAATGTTTATAAAAATGGATGTCAATTTACCAGTGTTTTCGAACTGAAAAGAACAGTTAGGGAGTTTTGGGAAAAAATTCGTGATAAATCTTCCAAAAACTTACCGAAAGTATGCTAAACCGTATTTTCGATTTAATTAAATGTAATGGAAACAAAATAAAATATGAAGTAACGTTTTTTCATTAGTTTTGTTAATTTTTTGATATTATTTATAGCATTCGGCTAAACGAAATCCACCTATATATTACATAATATTACTATTATAGTACTAAAAGTTCAATAAAATTTCTAATTTTTTTTTTGTTTTATGGTAAAATATATATTGATAGATTCATAGAGATTTTTGTGATTGATTTTTCTTCGCATTATTAGTGTTAGAAATATCAAAAAAACACATTCGCCTAAACGAAGTGCTCGCTTTTTATACAATGTGCAACTCTTGGCCGGCTAGGATATAAAATATTTATTATAAAGGAATCGTTATATTTGCCTTGCATTTTAATTAGCACATGCAAGTTTTTTCAGAGTTTTTTTTTTTGTGGGAAGTTAAAAAGAAGCTGAACTTCATCCGAAAGTTCGATTTTTGGGCTCATCAGCGATACCTACCTTCTTCGCAACAAAAACAACTTGTTTGGTAAAAGGTTACACAATGTACCAAAATGGCCAATATGTCATTGATTGAACTTTGTTTTACTATATACATTAACAAATGAACTTACAATCAACCTAAATATATGTCAATACCTTTTCGGTAGATAAGTAATAGACAAATGTGACATAATCAACATTAAATATACTATTAATGTTTTATAGTTACAACTTTTTAAAATAAATTTAAATTATTAAACACAAGAAGCTTATTTGCAGCTTTACTTTCAGAATATGTAGTAGGATTATTTAATGGAAACAAATTTGAGCTAAACGATGTAATAGGTGTATTATAAAAAAATACATTTTTTTAAATATATAACCACTTTCTAGATATGGTCTTCTGGGCGCGTCAGGATGTGGAAAAACTACACTACTTGCATGTATCGTGGGACGACGTCGTTTGAATTCTGGAGAAATATGGGTTCTTGGTGGGAGACCAGGATCGCCCGGTTCAGGAGTTCCAGGTCCACGAATCGGCTATATGCCACAGGTAAATGCTATACTAAATGCCGTAGCTTAGTGGTTAGTATGTTCGCTTCCAGTTTGTTAGCCTCGCTGTTGTCCTGAAAAGAAAACATAGGCTTATAATATATTTGAACTCTCATAACATATGTCTTTTTCTAGTTAGCTCGTTTACTTTAAGCGAGTTGAATTGAACTCGCTTAAATATTAAGCGACCTGATTTGTAGGGTTGCAAAGTAAAAACAGCACTATTGTACACGGTGTCCAATAAGTTTTAATAAAAATGTTTTTCGCTATATTAAGGCAAGTTGACGAAATGAATGGAAAAATTTTATCCAAATGAGTTGTCTTATACATTATGAAAAATTATAAAAGGTTTTTATTTATTACGCCCCACTTTGCTTTTTTTACTAAGCCCAATCTCTTTTCAAAAGAGTCGCATGCGGCACGTACATGATTCATGGGTATTTCCTCCCATATCTTTTGTAAAGTTTTACGTAGCTGCCCCAAATTTCTTATTTTATAGTCGTTAAGCTTTGCTGTTATATATCCCCATGCGAAGAAATCCATAGGATTAAGATCAGGGCTGCTTGGTGGCCACTCATCCTTCCTCAAAAAATCAGCCAAATTCTCTTCGCATCAGTCTTGACAAATTTTTGCAGTATGTGATGGCGCTCCGTCTTGTTGAAAACAATAGTAGTCGTCACCAAACAAGTGTTTGCAAGCAGGGAGGACTACTGACTTCAAAACGTGCTCTTTGTAGTACACAGCATTTACTTTGACCCCTTTTTCAATAAAAACAAGCGGCAATTTACCCCTCTTGCAAAATCCGCCCCGAACCATGATCGAGAGAGCACTTTGATATCTGGGGACAAATAATTCTGATTCAGGAACATCCTCCAATGAAACAGCCCATACTCAGTCGTCCTGTGCATTATGCGATTGCTGCAACACGAAAAGTTTTTCATCAGAAAATACGAACTCGTCGCCACCGTGCCAAGCCTGAATACTGCTGACTCTTTCAGCTCTCTTGTCCTTTGAAGAAATGGAAACGCCGTGAATTTTTTGTTTTTTGTACGGCTTAAGTCCAACATCTTTTTTTAAAAGCAAATGAGCAGATGACTTGCTTATTTTTAAAGAGGCAGCTATTTTTCTCACGGAGCGGCACCTTTTTCGTCGAATTTGCTCTCTTACAATTTTGATTTGCTCTTCGTCCGGGCAGTGCGTGGACGGCCACTTTTCGGTCGATTTTCAGTAGACCCAGTTTCCTTAAATCGTTTTATGGTCTTATAAACAAAATCGCACTTGATTCCACCTTGTTTCAATGATTTGAAAATTGCATATGGCTTTATGCCTCGCAAAAATTGATTAATAATTACTTCGCGCACGTTCTTCATCGTTTTTATTTAACTCAACTACAGCTGAAATGAAATGAATTCTATGACACGCTGCTCAGAAATCTAACGGGATTTCATATATATAAAATAAAAACATACGCCTACTTTCTGTTATTTAAAATTAACGGAAAACATATTTATTAAAACTTATTGGACACCGTGTAAATATGCTACTGGAATATGCTTGGGGAATTTCAACTAGATGTCAAATAATTGTAAATATAAACAAAACGAAGCAAAATGAAGCAAGTGCAAGTGAAATTTTATTTTAAGTAAATGAATATATTTACCAAAGGTTCCATATAGTAAGGTAGCAGCACTAGCCATTGCTCGGTTGGAGATTCTAGCGATGGGCAATTATATCGATACATCGATGTTTTGATTGAAATCATGTAGAGGGTGATGTATTTGTTGTCGGGTTTTTCAAAGTTAAACATTTGTTTAACCATCCGTAGTTATTATTTTTAAAAAATCGTTAAAAATTAACGAGAAACATAGTATTTGCTTGTTAAATGTGCACAGGGCCCACTAAAGAGATCTCGTTGTTTCTACAACAAGTAAAACAATTTATTATTCTCGGTTAGCAATTCTTTGTTTTTGATGTTTCGACTCCTCCAATGCAACCTCAAAACAATCAAATCTGGGTTCATAACAGACTTGTGGGTTTTGAAATTGCTTGCAATGGGGTTGATGTTCAAAAACTAATCGGGACACGCTAAACTACCAAGAAGTGCCTATTCGGTGGACTTGTGGGTAGTGGAAGCATATAGACATATTAAAAATAAGAACATCATACTTGGAAAAACGTTAGTGGAACCTAAAGAGAATGGAATGGTACCGGTGATAATACTAAATCCAACTAATATACCTACAGTTGTAAAGAAAGAAGTGGCCAGGAAGTTATTGCCGTAATTGATTGTGAAACGGGTTTGTCGATGAAAAGTTCGACTACTTTCGAACGTTTGATGGAACGTGTACTAAGTGGACTACTCTAGAAAACGTGCATACTGTACCTCAATGATAATGGACCACCGAAAGAGTGCAAGAAGATTAGTGGAATGACCCAGATCTCGTAAAGATTATGGAGTACAAAGAGCAGGGCGTATGTCCAGAATGGAAATAAATAGCTAATAAAAGTCCAATGCCAAAGGCGTACTGGTCACAATGGCAAAGACTGCACTTACGAGATGGATGTCTATTCCGAGCATAGGAAAGTGAAGATGGAAAAATCACAAATGATCTGTTATTGGTACCCAAGGCAAGAATAAATGAAGTGAAAGCGCACAGGATGATACGACGGCCACTATACCAGCAATAGCAATTTTTTGAAACGAGTTAAGACTGCCAGACTGTGATGTCTGGCGATGTTTTCGCAAGGCAACGTGGCGAAGTGCTTCAACCTGGCAAAGCTAGCGCAATCCTTGTTGAACTCATCGCAAGTCAACTCACTCGTCATCATGTATGTAGTTTGTCCTGATTATCATGTGATGACGTCTTCATTCTAAATGGGGGTCCTCCTTGTGACGACCTTCCTTTTAATGGGAAGCCTCCATGCGGCGACCACCGGGCAACGTCGTTCCAGCACCCGCTGAGCGGCGGTTAAAGTAAGTGACGAAAACCTCCCTCAATTCGAGGTTCTACGTTGGGCTTGGGATACACCACATAAAAACTCTCCCCCAGTGAAGAACAAAATAGTGCCTCGAATAAGGACTCCCGCTCTTGATGATGACCCCTGCAAACGGAATAAGGACCACGATTTACGGATATGCACCTGGAACGTCCGATCCCTCTATAGGGAAGGTGCCTTATCCAGCTGGTTGATGTCCTCGAGAAGTACAAGGCTGGCACCACCGCTGGCCAGGAAATGAGATGGACGGGACAGGGCTGCTCCAAAAAAGCATCCTGTGACATATACTATAGTTGCCATGCGGAGAGACACGAACTAGGATGTGGATTTTTGGTCAGCAAGAGACTCCGACACCAGGTTTCACAGTTCACGCCTGTGAACGAACGGCTGGCCACAATCCGCATCAGGGCCAAATTTTTTAACATCAGCCTAATCTGTGCCCACTCTCCGGCGGATGAGAAGGACGATGCGACCAAAGAGAGCTTCTTTCAGCGGCTTGAAGAAGCTTATGACCGCTGCCCCGCCACGACAACAAAATCGTACTTAGCGATTTCAATGCCAGGGTGGGTAAGGAGGGTACCTTTCATCCTATTGTCGGAAGGTTCAGCCTCCACCAAAACACCTCCGATAACGGAATGAGGCTGATCGACTTCGCCGCAGCACGAAACATAATAATTGGTAGTACCAGATTCCACAAAGCGACATGGCTGTCTCCAGATCAACGTACAAGAAACCAAATTGATCATGTGGTGATTGACGGAAGGCATGCTTTCAGTGTGATGGACGATCATGACGAGGTTAAAACAGTCATAATGAGGCTGAAGAACAAAATAGCAGCAAGTGCAGATGGGGTGCCTGCCGAGTTGTTTAAGACTGGCGGCGATGAGCTGCTCACCTGCATGCACCAGCTCATAAGCAGAATATGCCCTATGGTTGGAGTCTCAGTGTTCTCTGCCTCATACATAAGAAAGGAGACCCCACAATTTGTGCCAACTACCGTGCATAAATCTCCTGAGCATCGCACACAAGGTCTTATCATGCGTATTGTGTGAAGGATTGAAACCTATTCTCACCAACCTGATTGGACCTCATCAGTGTGGCTTCCGACCTAATAAATTCACCATCGATCAAATTTTCACGCTACGCCAAATCCTGGAAAAGACCCCAAAAAAAGCAGATCGACACATATCACCTATTAGTCGATTATAAAGCCGCTTTCGACAATCCGACAAGGTGATTCGCTATCGTGTGACTTCTTCAAACTTATTATGGAGAAAATTATACGAGCTGCAGATTTACGACATATTGGCACTATCTTCAACAAAAGTGTCATGCTGCTGGCGTATTCCGACGATATTGACATAATCGGTATCAACTCGAAAGGAGTCAGTGCAGCGTTATCTGAATCGGAACGAGATTCACGTCGAATGGGTCTTACGGTGAACGAGAGCAAGACGAAGTACTTAGTGTCTACAAACAAAGAGTCCCGGCGTCTTGGACAACACGTCACTATTGGCAATTACACTTTCGAGGTGGTGAAGGACTTCGTCTATATTGGAACCAACATCAACAACTGTAATGACGTCAACCTGGAGATCATGTGTAGTATAACTCTTGCTAATAGATGTTACTTTGGCTGAGTAAACAATTGAATAGTCGATCCCTCTTTCGAAGATCGAAAATCACACTCTACAAATTCCTCATTATTCCTGTCCTAACATATGGCGCAGATACATGGACATTTTCCACCACGGATGAGAGGATGCTTGGAGTTTTCAAGAGAAACGTTCTGCGCAGGATCTTCGGACCTATTTGCGTTAATGGCGAGTACCGAATGAAGTACAACGATGAGCTGTATGAGATGTACGCTGACATTAACTTGGTCAGATGAATCAAAATCCAGAAGCTGCGCTGGGTAGGTCATGTCGAGTGAATTTAAGAAGACGCTCCAGCGAAAAGGATATTCAATTCGGCACCCACTGGAGGACGCAAAAGAAGGGGATGACCAAACCTCCGTTGGAAGGACCAAGTGTTGGGTTACCTGGCGGCGCTTGGAATATCCAATTGGCGCCAGAAAACGAAGAACAGAGAAGACTGGCGCCGCATTATATGTTCGGTTCAAATGGATCATCGGTTGTTATAGCCACATAAGAAATAAGAAGAAGTTAAGACTGGCAGCTGATTTAAAATTTGGAGTCGTAACATCAACGAAATCAACCGAAGGTAATTACACTAGGTAAAAACAGGAACAATTGTTCTCTAATCTGCAGACCCATTGGGAAAACCATATGAGATAATAACAAAAATTAATGACGTAGTGTATCGTATTCAACGTGTCTGGAATAAAAAAACACAGTTTAAAATAGTGCATTTGGAGCGACTTGGGCCATATCAGGGTAAGCATAGAACCTGTTCGGGACAAATAGGTTTAGAAGAGAGCAGTGTAACGCGTATCGATGGTTATTCATCACTAATTGTTAATAGCACGAGTTATGGTAGCATTGAAACGAATGTTAACAAAAAGAAATAGGAGATAACCAGAACAAGCCAACGAGAAAGATTACGATAAAGAAAGATTCTGGAGTGTTGCCACAGAGTATAAATAGGGCTAGTTTATTGATAAATTAATCAGTTCAATTCCGAAAATGGTAGAGGCAACATCACACGATAGCAAGTTAAATTAAAGAGCGATTGTAAATTTTACGTTTCAATTAAATAAATTGTTGTTGCCCAGAGTTAGTACAATATAAGTGTTGCAATTATTATTGACAGAATCCAGTGATCGAACAGGGTTGATTCTGGTAGAATTAAACGTTCACAAAATAAAAACTTAACAATATGTTCCAATAAATTTCTTCTAATATATTGTTTTTGTATGGATAGGAAGTTGCCTTGTATGGTGAATTTACTATGAGGGAGACATTAATTTTCTTTGGTTTAATTGCTGGAATGCCACGAAGTGATATTGATGACAGAACCGAATTTTTATTAAAGCTTTTGAACATGCCAAATGGTTCGAAGTTAATCAAAAATTTAAGTGGAGGTCAACAACGGCGTATGAGTTTAGCAGTGGCCTTACTGCAGGAGCCTGAATTGTTAATTTTAGATGAACCTACTGTGGGTGTTGATCCTGTGTTAAGGCAAAGGTTTGTTTATTCGTATTCATATTAATTTCATTGCATTTTACAAAAGTTTCTACAATTTTCCCTGCATGATTCCGTTACAATTGTCCTCATGCTCTTTTTAGTATTTGGGATCACCTAGTTGATATTACAAAAAATGGAAGTACAACTGTGATAATCACAACCCACTATATTGATGAATGCTCTCAAGCTCATATGGTAAGTTATATCTATTGAACTTTTTGGATTATAAATTATATTTTTATATGCTAGATTGGTCTTTTACGTGGTGGAAAGATGTTAGCTGAAGAGTCTCCACAAATTCTTCGTCAGCAATACAATGCTGCTTCTTTAGAGGAAGTTTTTTTAAAATTGTCCATTTTGCAAAATATGGGGAAAAGACGTCGCTCCTCTATAGCTCAAGAAATTATAGATCAAGTCGCAATTCCAGCTATTTCAAATCCAGCATTAGATATTTCTGATGAACATGTACAAGCTGAAATATCTGGTGAATTCGGAGATAATGTTTCGATGACATCTGCCACAAGAGATCCTATATCAAATTCAGCAATACCAGCACCTCTTCCACCTGAACGGGAAATACCGAAAGAGTTTTGCTACAATTTACACGTAATAAACACAAATCATTTGCATGCATTAGTCTGGAAAAACTTTTTATGGATGACCAGAAATGTTGGGCAAGTAATACAACGAAATCCACATTCAAATTTTAAATATAAATTTTTTTCCAAATGTAGAATTATGTTGTTCATTATCGGCTTACCAGTTGTGCAGATTATATTATTTTGCTATGCCATAGGACATGATCCTACAGGATTAAAATTAGCTATATCTAACCATGAGCTTACAGAAGAAAAAATTTTGAATCAGAACTGTCCTGTTTATCCAGGATGCAATGAGACTATGTTGAGTTGTCGTTATCTGGATATGTTAGTAAGAAACAAGAGCATGGTGTTGGTAAGTTTGGTACCACTAACATGGATGTGAATTTATGTACATATCATTTTTAATTTGAAATAACCAAAAGAAAGTTGTTTCTATATGTTAAACGTTAGTCAGTTCTGAAATATTTAAAATATGTAAGTTTTCCATACTTAATACAATATTACAACTCACCTATTTGGGTATTAGAAACAGCCACGTTTTTCGCACCCTGGCGCTGTTTAGTATTTTTAAGCATTGATGGGCTGACTGACTGGCTCTCTAAACTTTCAATCGGTGGTTGGGTCATCCATTTCTGAGGTATCCACCACCGGGTACCAAATATAAATTTTGGATAAAAGCTGGTTCTTCCAATTGATCGATATGATCGAACTAGCACTCGTTTAATACGCCAATATCGACGTATATTGTAGCTCGTACAGCTCTTGGTTATATCGCATTATTTTCCGTTATATTTCATTATATTTCCACTACGATATCTATAATTGTAGTGATTTATGATTTCGCTGAAAGTGAGCCGCTTCTATTTATGTATATACTCGTATGTAGCATTTATACAAATTTACTACTTAGAAACGTTCAGTATCGCTCTTAAATTACAATAAAAATAGGCTTACCCCATCAAATATTTCATATATCCCCCATATTCATCTTCCTCATAACTTAATGTACAAAGGACTTTTCATACGTGTTGCGGTAGAATCGTGTCAATTTACCCTTGTCAACTTATTGTTTGTAGATTTATTATGGTTTTTCTTTACACTTTTATTGCAAGTCCTGCAAATCCACAATTTATTTTTATTTATTAAATTGTGCATTTAACTATGTAGGTACACGCGTAATTAATTAGACCAATAATATAAAATTGCAAATATCATCTTTTGATCATCTTCTACTTCTGAAGGCTTGTAGCAAAACGCTTTTATTAAATAATTATGAGATGCCAGTTTCAGCCAACTAGTTCTAAAGAAACTTCAAAAAGATTACGCTTCAATCTAAAAAAAGTGTCCTTTAAAATTAAAACCTAAATTGAACATTGCAAAAAACATTATAAACATTTTTAAATATCGTTTAATGGTATTGGATCCAATATAATTGTAATATTATAAAAAAGTGGTTTTGTTAGTATATGTACCTAATTTCAAAAGCTTGAGGTATCCCACTAAATTTTCAGCGCATAATTTCCACTAGCAATGGGAATGCTCCGAAAATTTATTCCGTTACCCCTAGGATATATAATGTATTGAAAAATTGTCATTATACTAAGTTTAATTTTAAAGAAATACTTTACTACCGATGAGGAAGCCTACAATGAAGTTCGCCGAGGCAAAGCTTGGGGTGCTTTGGTATTTGCTAAGAATTACTCGGAAGCATTGGTTGAACGTACTGAAAGTGGACGTTATACAGATGATGGAACCGTAGAATCTTCAGATTTGAATGTTAGATTAGACATGTCAAGTAGGATTAAATAACATTTGTAAAAATTGGATTCTGCTAAAGTGTATTGCTTTTTTTTAGATCAGCAGATTTCAACTTTGTTGTATCGTGACTTACAATATACTTACTTTAATTTTGTTGAAAATATATTGATTGATTGCGATGTGAACCCACGACTCGGACGCGTTCCAGTAGATTGGAATAACCCAATTTATGGATTCAACAACCCTAACTTTACAGATTTTGCTGCACCAGGTGTTATTCTAACAATTATTTTTTTTTTAGCAGTAGCAATTACATCGGGTGCTATGTTAATTGAACGAAATGCGGGAATGTTGGAACGTTGCCTCGTAGCTGGCATTACTGGTCCGGAAGTGTTGGTTTCGCAATTATCCACGCAGTGCTTTGTCATGATGATGCAAGCAGCATTCGTTCTTTTGGTCAGTTTTTATTTTTTCGAATTGACAGTCGTTGGAAACATTTGGCTAGTAGTTGGACTTTGTATTTTGAATGGATTATGCGGTATGAGTTTCGGATTTGTAATTGCTTGTGCTGTTGACACCGAAAGAACGGCAACATATGTAGCTATGGGGTCATTTCTACCGATTGTAATGTTATGTGGAATTATCTGGCCGATAGAAGGGATGTATCCGGTTCTGCAATTCATTACTATGTTTCTTCCACTTACCAAGCCAACAGAATCACTACGATCAATATTACAACGTGGGTGGGGAATATCAAATCCTTCCGTTTATAACGGATTTCTTTCAATTACATCATGGGTTTTGGTTTTCTTAATATTAACTATGTTAATGCTTAAGTTTAAAAAGGGGTAGTTTTTGTACAAGTCAATTATAAAAGTAATCACAAATTATATAAAATCTTTAGTACTCATATTGTATATTTATATAATAAAAATATATAATTTGACTTGTGGTATATTTTTACATATTTATTTCACACTAATATGTCAAAATATTTGTATCGCACAAATACAAGTTGGGTATTTTATAAGGAACATCAGTATATAAATATAGGATAATATATAAATGTAAAGTAATAATAAAAAGAGGAAGCAATCGATTTATTCGAAGACTATATGATACAGGCTGTGCCCATTATAACAGTATTTTTGTGCTGCAATGTCTTGGGATAACTAAATATGTGTAAAATGTCCTGCATAATCATAAATAAAATCATTATAATCGCTATAAATAAAAATATGTGACCAAACAAAAACATTGCCTGATATCTTATACATATAATTATGAAAGTTGTCTAAGACATACCATACATTCGCCCTTAAGAGGTATGTAATCCAAGAATCCAATTCCCACTATTTTTCATGGATATTTTTGTGTAATACGAGTAAAGTTGTAAACAGGTTCACTGCGGCTACAACATTGCAATACGACGACAAGATGGCGTCCGCAACCAAAGTTGTAAAGATGATTGTAACCGGAACAAACTAGACACAACATTAAAATTTCATCAAAATACATTTTCCGAAAATAAAAGACAATAACTCACTAAACGTTTCACAAATAAAATATTTTTAGTACTTCGAGCAAAAAAAAAAACAAAACAAGCTAAATGGAATTATCTCACTGTTGGTAATTGCTTACATATCATTTTGTTGCATGTCAAAATAGAATTAGATTGAAGTCGACCACTACGATAATTGTTCTGTTACAATGTCGCAGTGTTGCACTCAATTCGTGCGTCTTCATAAAAATGGACCTCCATGACATCCGCGTGCGTGAGAATGCATTTTGCCTTTCTATGTATTTTCGTGCTAACAGATATGGTAACTTCATAGTATAAGTTCTATGCACTTAGATGTGATATTTTAATATTATTCTTAAAAATAAAAGCATGTTAATAAGAATAGGCGAAGATTTTACGTTTATATTGATTTTAATGTTGTTCTTAAAAATATAAGCGTGTTAATAAGAATGGAAGAAGATTTTACGTTTATATTAATGGTGATTGGTAGTGTAATTATAGTGTACTTGGAGTGCATTAAACTAATGACAATAAGAAGGTTGTGAGAGAAAGAAATATATTTGGGCCATGAAGTTAGTTGTTTCTTTGCCATAACATCTAAGATATTAAAACAGCATGATCCTGAACAATTTCGTATCGCAGCTCGCATGTAGTCCACAGTCGTTGATGCATTATTCAGCCTTACAAAGTTGTAAAAGCATTCCAAATGGACAGTAATTCTAGCAGACGGCACTCTGTTCCTTACATTGATGTTTTTTTTTTCACAAAAAGACTTAAATAAAGAGTGCAATGTCCTTTAACATAAAATAAATATTGTCTTTTTATTTCATTATCACATTTAATTTTATTTTTATCATCATTTCATAATTTCGATTTACTATCAGTACTATCATTTTGATTAACAGCGATTTGATTACTAGTATTTGTTCACACAAATGGCAGGTGTAATTTTACGCATGAAAGTAGAAAGGTTCAACTTTTATGGGTTGAAATACTTTTATGCGCGTACCAATGAAGTTCATCCCATAAGATTGCCTGTTTTCTACTCTGCTGTCAAATGCACACATACGTCTACCCGTGCATTGGAGGTCCACTTTAAGAAAGCCATGCTATCTAAATGTTGACAGTTGTTGCAATGTTGCAGCCGCAATAAATCTGATTACTACGTAATAGTGTAAATGATTCGAAATTATATGAATATGTTTTAAACTCTATCCGACCAAGAGCTGCACAATGTATAGTTTGCCTTCGTGTTTTTACACCATCGATAACTTTGTGTAAGCGCGATGTTACGCTATGCCTTTGCTTCAAGAATGATAGAAACAAAGATTGCGCCCAATGACGTCATAAACGAAAGAGTGCGAATAGTTGTTTAGTTTGTTTGTTTAGTTTTCTAATCTTGCAGAACATCCTCGCACGGAAGAACAATTTCTTTACCTTAATATTGCAATTAATACTGAAAGATTGCTCAATATATTTTTGTACAAGGTTATTTATTAGAAGCAACCCATTTCCATTAATTACGTTAACAATATTTTCAAGCGGGTTCAATTGAACCACGAGTTCTGCGCCATCCTGAATCTCAATGTCTACTACTTCGTTGTAACTTAATCTATCCTGCATAAAAAGAATGCATGCATATTCATCTGTCAAACGAAGTTAAAATATACACATCCTTATGAAAGTGTCCTCATAATGAGCATCAAGCATCGAGACTTTTTATGTGGGTATGCATGTATACTTTTTATGTATTTTGGCCTTAATTTTTTTTGTTATCATAAAAATAAATATCTCAAAATATTTTCTTCGAACGAAATTCAAAGAAAATAATTGTGTATAACAATGAAGAACAGAAAGTATCATTAAATATTTATTATTCACAATACCATTTTAGCACTTCTTAAAGGCATTTTAATCAAAGCTAGAATGTAAGGCGTTTTCTTTTATACTTGTTTTATAGTACTTTTTTAAGGTCTTTTAAGCAAAGCGAGATGGTAAAGCATTTGTCTCATACTTGATTTTAAGTACTTTTGTAAGGCCTTTTAAGGAAAGTGAGAGGGTAAGACCATTGTTTTTGGCTCATTTCATACAAGAAAGAGGTAGGAAAAAATACAGAATGCTAAGGCCTACAAGATGCAAGAAAAGGCCTCTTTTAATGCCTTTTCAAACACTTTAACAACAAATAGCTCTTCTCATATAAAATTGATTACATATATTTAAAAAAATATGAGATATTTAAAAAATACTCTATTACTCATCTACACAGTTTTATGGAGGGATGCGGAATAAATGGGTTTGAGTAATATTGTATAACTATATTGTATATTGTATAATTATAACTATATTGCAAATAGACAGATATGATCGATTTAGTATAGTAGGTTTTGATTTATGGCACCTCTTTTCAAATTATATAGTGAAAACGAAGCAGGCTCATCAATTGTACATAATCACTTGGGTATACGTATAAATTTATAATGACGACCATTATTTTATGATTATAAAATTTTGTAAAAGCAAGGAATCTTTATTTCAGCAAACTACAATATTTAACATATTTTGTATATGCTTATGACCAGCTTAGGCTCCATAGACACATTTATTATTACTAATTTTATATGTAGAACCCGAAGGACATTCACCATGTATAGGACGTTGAGCGGTACATTGTCTACTTTCGTCTAATTTAAAATTGGGCGGGCAACTACCACTAAGTACCATGCAGATTAATGCAAAAAATACGGCTAAACACAGAGAGAAATTCATAGTAATCTAAAAAAAAGAATTATACGAAATTACAAAAGGATTAATAATAAATTTATATTATTGTAAATGCAAACTTACTCTTGCTCTCGATTGATGGTTCTTTATATAAATAAACTAGATTCAGTTATACAAGTTTATTTATACTGGCGTTTTGAATATTTCTTATCAATCGCTTTTGATCCAATGACTTAAGGCAAATGAACAGACTATCGCATGTATTTATATATTTTCCAGCAATCGATGTGTATTGTCAGAGGTCAATATTAAACATTAAGTCATAGATTATCTATGTTTTTTTCAAGGAATTATTTGGTGTAAATATTTCTTATCTCAATACATTAAACAATGGCAAATTTACATATACGTATATGATACGAGAGTGGCCCCAGAACTACCCGACCTAACAAAGAAAACAACAAATTTTGGAAAATTTCATTTAATCTCCTTTTAGCTCTATACACTTTTCCCAGCAATATTCTATAGCTTCGATACCCTGTTTATAGTATGTCTGTCTCATTAAAATAGTTATCTACCGGAGACTCCATCTCTTCATTGTTTGCAAATCTTCTACCACCAAGCCATTTTTTTCAAATTTGGAAATAGAAAATAATCCGAAGGAGCTAAATCTTGCGGATAAGGTGCATGCTGAAGCAATTCGAGCTTTAACTCATTGATTTTGATCATCGCAATAGCGGATGTTTGAACTGGTGCATTGTTTTGATGAAACAACACTTACTTTTTCGCCAAATGCGGCCTGTTTTCTTTAATTTCATCACTTGCAACAAATTAGCATAATAATCTGAATTTTTGAAGATAATCAATAAAAATTATCCTACGTGCATACCAAAAAACAGACGCTGTCTGCAGATGGAACTGTCTTCGCATTCTTTGGACACGATTCTCCCCTTTCGGTCCACTGTTTTGACTGCTCCTTTGTCTCAGGTGTGAAGTGGTGGACCAATGTCTCATCCATGGTTACGAATTGACGCAAAAACTCAATTAAGAAACAAGGGAATGGTTGCCCTGTAGGGCTGCTTTAACTAACTTCAACAAAGAATTGAGGATATCTAAGAGAGCTACGTGGAGGGATCATTGTGACAAGATTGAGAGTCTTCCACAAGCCGTCCGTTACAAAGAGCCCTACAAAAAGATCACTCAAACGGCATATGCACCCTGAAAAAGCCATATGGATCGTACACTAAAAATCCACGTGAGACCAGTAAACTTTTACTGGATACTCACTTCCATGGTAATTCTCTGTCCTCTGAACACCCAACACTGGTTGATACAGTTATCAACACCAGAACTGAAGACAGAAAACTAGTGTACAGAGTGTTCCATAATAAATACAAATCCCCAGGGCCAGATGGGATCTACCTTTGTTTACTACAGCAAGGAGCTAAGTACATAGTCCCTTCACTGACCCAACTATACAGAGCTAGTATACTCTTAGGCCATATACCTAAAAGATGGGCGGAGGTCAAGGTCGTGTTTATTCCAAAGGCAGGAAAAACCCCGAATAATTGCCTAATCATACAGACCCATTAGTCTCAGATATTTTTTCCTTAAAACAATAGAAAAGATATTGGATCAGCACATTAATGAAAATAACCTTGTTAAATTCCCTTTACAAAAACTCCAATTTGCTACCAACGTGGCAAATGCACTTAGACAGCAATTCACAACCTTAAGCTGGTTATTGAAAAGGCTATTGAATCCAAACAAATAGCTCTGTGTGCGTTCATTGACATCCCTGGAGTTTTTGACAACACTTTTTACGAGGCCATTACTAACGCCCTCTGTCTAAAAGAAGTATCGCCACTTTTAATTAGATGGGTCTTATCCATGCTAAAATCTAGAACAATTAGTGTCGAACTTGGTGGGTCATTAAAGTCTATCTTAGCCACAAGAGGGTGCTGTCAAGGGGGCGTCATATCTCCTCTTCTATGGACCTTAGTTATAGATGAACTACTCCACAAACTAAACAATCTACGACTTACTACCCAAGGCTACACAGATGACCTTGTAGTATATATAGTGGGCTGGTATGAATAGACCATATCGGAACGCATGCAACAGGCCGTAACATATATTAACAAATGGTGCAAAGAAAAGGGACTAACCATCAATCCTATGAAAACTGCTCTAGTGCCATTTACAAGAAAAAGGAATATTAACTTAATAAGTCCAACACTAAATGGTACTACATACTTTACAATTCTCCAATGAAGCGAACTATCTAGGAGTAATCCTAGACAAAACGCTAATATGTAACTCGCATTTAAAGAAAGTCACAACTAAAGCTACCAGGGCAGTTGTCAATTCAAGGCTTTTTAAAAAACATGGGATTTAAATCCCAAAATGACATACTGAACTTTCACCACGGTCATAAAACCGATTGTCACTTATGCAAGTCTCGCATAGTGGCCCAAAGTAAGACAAAGAAAGGCAGCAGCAGAACTTAATAAGCTGCTTCGTCTCACTTGTGTTGGCGTCACGGGGGCAAAGAAAACTTGTCAAACCGACGCTATAGAAGTACTTCTTCATATCCCTCCACTTCCTATCCAAATTGAAAAGGAAACCTGCTTCTTAGCCTTAAGGCTGTAAAGTATCTCCAAATACAAAAGGTTCTAGAAACGTTGCCAATAGCCCCATTTTGTTCAACGAGGACACACTGGCCTCAAAAATATCATACTTCCAACACTTCGAAATCGTTATAAGCGAAAGAGAAGCATGGAGGAAAGATTCAATTACCTTCAAGTAAGGCTCACAAGCCTGGTACACAGACCGGTCGAAGCTGGAAGATGGTAGAACCGGGCGGAAATTTATGGCCTCAAATTCAGACGATCAATCCCAAAGGGTTTCTACCCAACAATTTTCAAGCGGAAGTTCATGCGATTGAAATATGCGTGCAGGAGTGTCTTCGAAAAAAGATGCAAGGATCCCACATTTATATATTATAGATATCCAAGCAGCTTTAAAAGCTCTTCAATCTTTCACAATCACCTCTAAATTAGTAGATGAATGTCTCAGCCTTCTAAACGAGCTAGGAAATCTTAATACTGTAGTATTATGGTGGATACCTGGCCATGAAGGACACGAGGGGAATAAAATAGCTGATAAACTAGCCAAAATGGGCGCTGAAAAGCCACTGATCGGCCGTGAACCCTTCTGTGGCTTGGCTAGATGCCACGCCAAGGAGGTTATCAGGAAATGGGAGGAAAAGAAATTTGCAGAACACTGGCTCCATAGTGCAGGGTAGCGTCAAGCAAAACAATTCCTAATCCCAAATAAAGGGATATATAAAAAGATACTCACGTTTGGTAGAGCTGACCTACGTATTCTTTGTGGTTATTTCGCAGGCCATTGGAGCCTCAGATACCACTTAAAGAAGTTAGATCTATCTGACACTGTTAGATCTATCTATCTGCAGATTCTGCAACTTAGACATCGAAAGCTCGGAGCACTGTGAATGTCAAGCTCTTGGCCGACAAAGACTAAACCACTTTGGTCATAGTACAGTGCCTCCATATAAATTGTGGAATAACGAACCCTACAAAGTGCTGAAATTTATTAGGAGCCTGAAAATTTAGGGTTAGCTAAAGACTGCTCATTAGATCAAGTATGGTCGCACTGCATAAGGGTCTGTTAATAATAATAATAATAATACGAATCGACGTAAAAACTCAGCTTTATTACTGTGAAACATCGCCAAACACTCTATAGAAACATCTTCACGACGTTGTTTTTGTTCTACTGTGAGCAAATTCGGCACCCATCTTGCACACAGCTTTTTCATTTCCGAATTTTCGGTCAATATACGATGTATAGCATTTTTTGAAATGCCTGTAATTTCACCTAGCTCACGCACCTTCAGTCGGCGATCATCCAATACCATTTTGTGGATTTTCTTAACCGTTTCTGGCGTGACCACCTCAATTGGTCGACCACTACGGTGTTCATCTTGGCATCTCGTACGACCTCGTTTAAGCTCTGCCACCCAATATTTTATGGTCGTAAACGATAGAGCAGACTTCCGCAGAGTAGAATCTTCGTTGGCGCCTTGAAACTTAAAACTTATGTTTTATAAGGTTGCCACTTTTCACCAAAGTAATTTTTTTCAAACTACTGCCGCCATCTATATGTTAGGTCGGGTAGTTTTGGGACCGCCTCGTAGCTTAGATGTATTTTTAAATTACTATTAAAGCCTCGATGAAATTTTCATTTTCCTTCGCATATGTGCTGCTTTCAAAGAGAGAAAGAGAGAGAGAGAGAGAGAAGAAAACTCTAATATACCAACCAACAGTGCAATATCACACCGTCAGCAGTTGTCTCTAGTGGACAAATATGTTCTCCCTGAAAGAAATTACAACTGCTCGCCTCATAGTCATTAGAAAGGCTGCAACAATTAGTTCCCTGTTTAAAACCTTTGGATCTATTTGGTGCCGAGTATCGAATAAAATACAATCATGACCTGCATACCGACACCGACATAGCAAAGCGCACTAAAATTCTAAGGAGGTATTATAGTCGGAACCCGCAGGCGGGCGACGGAGAAGTGGCATACCTAACTTCCGGTGGAAAGACCAAATAATGGAGAACATGTCAGCGCCTGAAATCTCTAACAATGAATCTCTAGCAAATGAAAGAATTGCTAGCGAAGCATGCTAGATTCGGCCTAAATCGATTTATGGCCACATAACTAATATAAGTTAAGTACTCGTATTAAAACACTGATGAGTCAGAAAAACATCATCGACAAAACATTGATAATACGATATCCCTGTAAAGCAAAAATATATTCCAACCAGACTAAAACACTTATAATAGTGCTATTTTTAGAATGCATTAAAAATCATTGTTAGTGCAGGGAGGCAGGAGGCGTCATTGTTATCTGATTGAAATAACATATATTGTTTACAAAAGAAATCAAAAGAAAATTCTTAATTAGAGAAGAAAATTCAGATTGACAACGCGGCAGAGAAAAATATCCGTCTACTTTTACACGCGTTTTAATAAGAGGAATTGACCTAATGAAATATTTTGGTTTTTGACAGCTTGTTTAAAATTGTTTTTAATATATCATCATGGACGACGAAAAATTAATAAACGAAGTAAAAAAATATACAAACTTATTCAAAAAAAACTCAAAAGAATATAGAAATAAGTTCAAGAAGGCAAAAGCGTGGAATGAAATGAGCTTAGCAATGAATGTGAATGGTAAGTATGTAAGAAATTTATTTTCTTATTTTTAGAATCTACTTACTTACTTATGTGGCCATAACAACCGAATATCGATTTAGGCCGAAAATAACATGCTTCGCCAGCCATCTCTGTTCTTCGCTATCTGGCGCCAGTTAGAAATTCCAAGCGCCGTCAGGTTCTCCAGTACTTGGTCTTTCCACCGGAGGTTAGGTCTTCCTATTTTGCGTCGTCCTCCAGCGAGTTCCGAATATAACACCTTCTTAGCTGGAGCGTGTTCTTCCATTCGCTCGACATGACCTAGCCAGCGCAGCCGCTGGATTTTGATGCGCTTTACTATGTCGATATCAGCATACAGCTCGTACAGCTCATGGTTGTACCTTATTCGGTACTCGCCACCAACGCAAATAGGTCCAAAGATCTTGCGTAGGAATTTTCTCACGAAAACCCCAAGCATTCGCTCATCCGAGGTGGTAATTGTCCAGGCTTCAGCGCCATATGTTAGGACAGGCATGATGAGAGACTTGTAGAGTGTAGTTTTCGTTCTTCGAGACAGGGCTCGACTTCTCAATTGCTTACTCCGCCCAAAGTAACACCTGTTAGCAAGAGTTATCCTACGCATGACCTCCAAGCTGACGTCATTACTGCTGTTAATGCTGGTTCCAAGATAGACAAAGTCCCTTACTACTTCAAAAGCGTAGTTGTCAACAGTGACGTGCTGTCCAAGACGCCGGGACTCTTTGTTTGCTGACACTAGATACTTCGTCTTGCCCTCGTTCACCGTAAGACCCATCCGACGTGACTCTCTTTCTAACTCTGAGAATGCTGCACTGACTGCTCGCGTGTTCATGCCGATTATGTCAATATCGTCGGCATACGCTAACAGCATGACACTTTTGTTGAAGATAGTGCCATTATGTCGTAGATCAGCAGCTCGTATTATTTTCTCCATAATAAGATTGAAGAAGTCGCACGAAACCCCGTTCGGTATTAAACGGTGCGGAGAGGTCCTTCCCAATTTTCACTGCACAACGGGAGTTATGTAGTGTCATTCTACAAAGTCGAATGAGCTTCGCAGGAATACCGAACTCAGACATTGTTGCGTAGAGGTAATCCCTTACCGGATTGTCGAAAGCGGCTTTATAATCAATAAATAGGTGGTGTGTGTCGATCTGTTTTTCTTGGGTCTTCTCCAGGATTTGGCGCAGTGTGAAAATCTGGTCGATTTACCAGGTCTCAAGCCACACTGATACGGTCCAATCAGGTTGCTAAGCATAGGCTTCAACCTTTCACACAGTACGCTCGATAGAACCTTGTATGCGATGCTCAGGAGACTTATTCCACGGTAGTTGGCGCAAATTGTGGCGTCTCCTTTTTTATGTACAGGACAGAGAACACGGAGCCTCCAATCATCAGGCATATTCTGCTTATGAGCTGGTGCATGCAGGTGAGCAGCTCATCGCCTACGGTCTTAAACAACTCGGCAGGCAGGCCATCAGCACCTGCAGCTTTGTTGTTCTTCAGCCTTAAAATGGCCGTTTCAACCTCGTCATAGTCGGGTGGTGGAACATCACCACCATCATCTGTAATTGGGGTTATCGGGCAATCTCCTCCACTGGCGGAATTGTTCGTAGCATCGCCATTCAGTAACGTGGAGAAGTGTTCCCTCCATAGGCTCAGTACACTCTGGACATCTGTAACCAGATTCCCATTTCCATCACGACAAGAAGAGGCTCCGGGATTTAGACCTCCACTCAGGCGCTTGATCTTTTCGAAGAATTTTCGAGTCTCATTCTTGTCGGTACACATCTCTATCTCCTCACACTCGCGTCTTTCCAACTCCCTCTTCTTGCGCCTGAAAAGACGTCTCTCTGCACTTCTTTTCTCTCTATACCGCTCCTTAACAGCTCGCGTTGCACCTGCACGCAGGGTTTTTCTGTAGGCGGCGTCTTTCTCTGCAGTAGCGTCGTGACACTCCTGATCATACCACTCATTCCTCAGAGGCCGGTAGTAACCGATTACCTCCTCGGCAGCAGTAGACATGTGGGATATATGTGTCCACCGTGCGCATGTATCATCAAGTGGGGGAGTGTTCTGCATAAGCAGATCCGATAGTCTCTGGTGATCGCAGCTTACTAACGTCGAGCTTTCTCTGTGTGGGACTTCTCTTGTTATTTGCAACACATAAACGTGTGTGCACCTTAGCTGCAACAAGGTAGTGGTCCGAGACGATGTTGGCACCAAGGATAGATTTCACGTCCATCACACTGGAAGCATGCCTTCCGTCAATCACCACATGATCAATTTAGTTTCTTGTACGTTGATCTGGGGACAGCCATGTCGCTTTGTGGATATCGAGATGTGTGGAATCTGGTACCACCAATTACCATGTTTCGTGCTGCGGCGAAGTCGATGAGCCTCATTCCGTTATCGGAGGTGTTCTGGTGGAGGCTGAATTTTCCGACAGTTGGATCAAAGGTACCTTCCTTTCAGAATCAGCTTGCCAAAATCTCTGGAAAAGTATTCGAGACCGATATATCAAACTTACCCAACAAAATTTGTGTCTGGAAATGCATCCTATCTTAGAGACAATACATGAGGACTAATGGAGCACTTGGAGTTTTTGAGTGATCACATCCAGCCCAGGCAGTAAGTAAATATCATATAATACAAGCTCAATCAATTAAAGTCTTTAATATAGCGTGATATGAATTACATATATTGGCATTTAGGACTTCGTCGAGCGTTTCTTCGCTGGATCACACATTCACAGGTAAGCCCATATTGTTTCCGCCACTGGATGATGAATTATTTGATGAACAATCATCTTTCTACTCTTCTGAAACGTCATCTCCCAACAGGAAGAGGAAGGGTGAAAGCGAAGACGTAGTCACCAAAAAGATGACCGAAATCATCAACCAATTTTCAAAATATGCAGAAAGCGTTCAAGTTGCTGTTTCTAAGCCATCGAAGCACTCTCCTTTTTTGCAAATATCATATAATACAAGCTCAATCAATTAAAGTCTTTAATATAGCCTGATATGAATTACATATATTGGCATTTAGGACTTCGTCGAGCGTTTCTTCGCTGGATCACACATTCACAGATAAGCCCATATTGTTTCCGCCACTGGATGATGAATTATTTGATGAACAATCATCTTTCTGCTCTTCTGAAACGTCATCTCCCAACAGGAAGAGGAAGGGTGAAAGCGAAGACGTAGTCACCAAAAAGATGACCGAAATCATCAACCAATTTTCGAAATACGCAGAAAGCGTTCAAGTTGCTGTTTCTAAGCCATCGAAGCACTCTCCTTTTTTGCAATTGTTAAAGCACAAGTTGGAAAAGCTTCTAGATAAAAACCAAATACTGAGAGTGTCGCTGATAAAATTTTTTGAAATGTGTGTTCAAATATCAATAAATGACAAAATAAAAGAAAATATCCAAGCTTCAAACAAACATTTATTTCGTAAATTAGATTTATTAAATATGTATATATAAACACTCGCAGAAATATTATAAATAAGGGTTAGTGGTAGGAATGGAATCTCGTTTATTTCGGAATCCATTGATTTTAATTTTATTTCATACTATTTCACAAAAAATTGATAAATGAGTAATATTTACGAAATTAAAATATAATCGACAACTCAAATGTCACTTTTAAATTATTTCGACGCGGATCATTTGACAGCTAAATACCGCCCGTTGCCGCACGCTGCGTATATTGGCCCTGCATTATTAAACTTCATTTGCCTTAACTAAATAGTACCCACGGAAAACGTTATTTAAGTGTTGGCAGTCGTAGTCATGTTCCAGCCGCATCAAATATGTTTACAGCAACATATGGCTCTCGCTATATTTAGGTGATGTCGTAGTAACATCACCTTCTCCATAGCACCAAGATTACTATGCAATAACAAATTTTTGTTGTTGAAAGTTGATCAGCTGAGGTTTACTTTAGGCACGATATCGTAATTCACAAGGTAAGAATAATTTGAATTACAATACTATTTACTGAACTCTTTTATTTCGGTCAACTTGTAGGGTAAATTGATATGGAGTCCCATGAATCACTGCTGCCTCCTAATGGCGATGATGTGAAGAAACCATTTCTGATAGGCGTTGCTGGTGGAACTGCAAGTGGCAAGGTAGAACTGTGAATTGCTAGATAATTGATGCCTTAGTAGAATTCATTAGAACCGAAATATCACCATTGATTTTTTATTTTCATTAGTCAACTGTGTGCAAAAAAATTATGGAACAATTAGGTCAAGCCGATATGGACCATGCACAGCGCCAAGTTAGTATCTTTTAATTATAAAAATTCGGAACAAGTGCGGAATACGGCCTCCTAAGGGGAAAAAATTAAAAAATTGCTTTCGATAGAGCATATTTTTGTGAATATTTTAAATCAAAAATTTTATGGCGGTAACGCCCATATGGCATGGCTCAAGGTCAAAGTTTAAATTTACGATCGAAATTACTCAATAAAGTCGCAATTTTTTGTTTACAGTAGGGGTATAAAAAAGGTTTTTAAACACATTTTCAACAGTATTTTAGGGTAAAAGTCTTTCTTGATAGCCAGCCTTCCACTGGGTGCAAAAAATGTAACCCTTATAGGCCCGGTGCCGGCTTCGTGACAAACAGTATTTTAGGATAAAATACTGTTTTGAAGGCCAGCCTTTGGCCGGTCACAAAATTAATAACCCTTATAGGCCCGACGCCGGCTTCGCGAGAAATAGTAATTGTACAGTATTATGACTGTCTCACTACTCTTCCTCTAAGCACTTATTTGCTGTAGCTTAAGTATGATCATAAAAAATATAAATAAATTAAATAAAAAAATATTTATACAGCATTACCTATGACCTTTAAAATAATATATAATTTTTAATAGGTTACCGGAGGATTTTTTCGAGTAAAATCGGTTTTTACTAAATTTAAAAAAAAATAAGGATATTCTTCATAACATTTAAAAATTTTAAAATTAATATAAAATAATATATACCTATAAAAAGGTATTACCTGTGTTTTGATACTCATATTGCAGAAAAAAATTGCGTGTCTATCGAGTAAACTCGATCTCAATTTTAATCTTTGACCTTGAGCCTTATGCCTTATATGGGCGTCGTCGCAGAAAAATTGTTAGTTTATTATAACAATAAGAATAGCCTGTATCCGACGCAATTTATAATTTTTGTTTTCTCGAGGAGGCCGTATGCCTAAAAATTCTTACAACTTTTTGTTTGCTAACAATTTTTGCGCTGATAAAATTCACTGCATTTTATGATGGGAAATTTGCATTAATTTTTTCAGGTTGTTACTATAAGTCAGGATAGTTTTTACAGAGAATTAACTGCTTCTGAGAAAATAAAAGCTCAAAAGGGGTTTTTTAATTTCGATCACCCAGATGCATTTAATGAGCAGCTAATGTATGAAACGTTGCATGCGATTTTAAAAGGACTTAAAGTAGAAATACCAAGCTATGACTACAGACTGAATTCTCTGTGAGTGCTTTGCTCTATGTAAATTATAAAAGTTTGACCACTCAAATTTTTTGTAGTGACTATGAAAATAAATTAACTATTTATCCAGCTGATGTTGTACTATTTGAAGGAATATTGGTATTTTATTTTCCAAAAATTCGAGATTTATTTCACATGAAGTTATTTGTGGATACTGATTCAGACACTCGATTGGCAAGAAGAGGTAATTAAATATCTTGTTTTAAATGTTCCAAAAATAGTTTTACATGTTAACAAGTTTGTATTTTACAGTCCCACGAGATATTAACGAACGCGGTCGTGATTTAGATGCTGTTCTTACACAGTATATGACCTTTGTTAAACCTGCATTTGAAGAGTTTTGCTCTCCAGTACGGATTTGTTTGGAACAAGTGGAGAATAGCACACTATGAGGAACAAAAAATAAAAATTAAAATTGTTCTTCTGCTGTGTAGGTTCTGGATTCAATCCCCGGCTAAAGCATAATTAGTTTGATATCGAAAAGATTTTTCTTTTGAATGGTACCCACCTGTCGGCAAGCTATTGGCAATTCTTCCGGCATTAACAATGCCATGAAAACGCTTCTGAAAGAACACTGCGACAAAGCTCAGAAAAGTGGTATCACAAGGGTTCTGCCGTTCGGAACCGGCTAAAATAAGCTTATAAGTGCTACATATTTATTTTTTTTTTTTCTATATTGATAATTTTTTAAAGTTCAGACCTAAATACTTTTTTTTTACTATGACCAAGATTTAATACAATAAACTGAATATGTTTAAATTCAGCTTCGGGCTCACTTATATTTAGGCATTAGTCTATTTTGCGTGCGGGTTCTAAAAAAATTACCGTTATATGTACTAAGTCGGCTTCGTGACCAAGAGTATATTACGGGCTATAAAAAAATAACCTTTATATGTCTAAAGACGAAGACCAAGAGTATTACCACCAAAGTCTGCGTGGCCGGATGTTATATTAATTTTAATTATTCGTTACGTTTGCGAACATTGCCGCACTTATTTTACGAAGAAAAATGGTCTATTAAAAAAACAAATTATTAAAAATTTATGGAAATATGATTTAATATGAGAAGCTCGGCCACCGAGCCCTTCGGGGCTTTAAGTGCCACATATTTTTTTAATTTATGATTTAAAAATATATGTTATATACCATCGGGATGGAAATTGTATGGACTTGGATCTGGTTCTAAATTTTTACTAGGTTAATAAGATATTTTTTGGAAACAAAAAATCAGTTACAAATTTGTCTTCTTTTTTATAATATTTATTACGATATATATATTTAATATAAAATCAGTTAAATAAAATTTTTTTTTCTTCACACCTTTAGAAACAAATACTTTATATAGTGTATTATGTATCAGAAAAAAATTTATAAACATGTCACTTATAGGCCCCGGAAGGCCCTTTGGCCAAGTTTCTCTTCAAGTACTTTTATGCGTGTTAAATTTAGGACAGTATTGGAAAGGACCTAATTATATTAGCCGGCTCCGAACGGCAGAATCATTGTGAAATCACTTTTTGAGATCTTTGTCCTTTAGCTTTTCTTTTTCTTGGCAAATCGTTTCTGGCGAAAGAATTGTCAATTGCTTTCCGACAGTGAATACCATTCGAAATTGAAGGTGAACTGGGGATTAAACCCACGACCTACAGATCAGATGGCCAGCGCACTAACCACAACTACGGCATCCATCAGTAAAAAGATATTAAAATCCTTTTGGTATCCATATTGTAAAAAAAAACTACGGGGTTATTGAGTAAAATTCCATTTCAAATTTGAACTTTGACCTTCAGCCACGCCTTATGTAGGCGTTTTCGGCGGAAAATTTTTTTTATCATTATGTGTACAAAAATAACCTATATGGCGCAATTATTATTATAATTTTTCTCAGGGTGTGCTATTCTAGTTTTTTAGTTTTTTTCCCTTATTATGGTTTCAATCATTTTTATAAAAATTTACGTTTTAGACGAAAAAGTTTGCCGACGTTATTATACCACGTGGTGCCGATAATACAGGTAAGCCCGTAGATATTTAAAATTAATCAAAAGTCGGAAAAGAGGTATACTTACGATATATATATATATATATATATATATATATATATATATATATATATATATATACAAATATATATACATTTATATATATGTACAAGAATTAGCAATTAGCAAGAATTGGCAATTTTTCCGGCAGTAACAATTTGCCAAAAATGCTTCTTAAAATATTTCTGTAACAAAAGTAAGTTAAATTGATGTCACAAGGGTTCTGCCGTTAAAGATGGTAGCGTGGTAATTTTATATGATAACTTGAAACATAATACAATTGCCGTTTGTGCTTATCAAAAAATGTTAATTGAGTACTTGAAAAAAGTTTTCCATGTATAATTTTGAAAGTCTGATGACGATTTTGGGGTCCCAGCTGAATGCATTTTCATGCGACTGCACACAGTAAAGACCAATGTAATGGAATTGGCGGGAACTTAAAAAGATATGCACTGTGTGGACATTTACAGTCGTCTTCTCAAGATCAAATTTTAAACTGTAACGATTTTTACACTTGGGGAAAAATAAAATATTTGTATTCGAGAAACAAAAATATTTTCCAATAATAATGAATATTTTCCAATAATAATGAATACCATGCAAAATTTTTTTTTTTTATTTATTTTAAATCGAAGATATCAATGATGTAGCGCACAAATGAATTGACAAATATTATTCACATTTCTCTATACAAATATATCGATGGAATGGTATTGTTTAGTAGTCGTAACTCATTTTGACTACAAAGTGTACTCAACACATTTGTACGCTATACCATCGATATAAACAAATGTAAGCATTAAATACTTTTACTCCTATATAATATAATACAAACTTTATATTCTCAATATTTAGTTAATTAAAGAAATAACAATGTGAAATGTGTAAAACTACATAGATTTATTGATAAAAACAACAGTATATTTTTACACAAAGTGTTGGTAGCATCAGCTTTGAAGTGTTAACGCACTCATAACCACTCAGCCACACCACTCTGAAGTTCATATGTTCTTAAAGGGCAATGTTTGAGTTTTTTTTAAACTGGTTTAAAAATGTCGAAATTAAAAAACACAAAAATCTTAAGAAAAAATGAATCATTTACTACCTTAAAAATTTATTTAAAACTTCTTATTTTATTTTTATTTTAAAGTATGTAGAAAATATTATAAGAAAAAACTTCATAAATCTGTATCAGATTATAAACTATTAGACGTATATTTTAATGAATAGTCATATGAACAATATTTTGCAGCTTTGACACCCGTATCGCAGGAACCCGTTCTTATTTCATCACTCCTTTTCACACATATACCTTTTAAGTACAACAACTTTACAAAGTTTCATCAAAATCAGACACATATGATTTTTAGGTGGGTACGGTTGATGTGTTTTGCCCACATGTTGAAATAGTGAATGTTAAATTGGCTAGCGTACTCTAATGTCATAGTTATAAGATTAATTTTTCTATAGCTCCAATTATAAATTTATTGTCTTCAATAAATATATAAAAATTAACTTTAACATACTTGCAGTAACAGTAACAGTACTTGCAATACTTACTTACTTAACAGTACTTACAGATAATATGTTTTGCCCCACATGTTGAAATAGTGAATGTTAAATTGGCTAACGTACTCTAATGCCATAGTTATAAAACTAAATTTTCGAATGCTCGAATTAAAAATTTATTGTCTTCGATAGGTTATATTAGGTTATGTTATGCGGCCGCCCTACAAAGGGGAGCGCACTTAGGCCAAAAATTGGCCCATTGTGTTACCATGCATCACTGATGCTTACTATCCTGTTCTCTCTGTTAAGCGGAAACATTCGGATTTCCTAATGAACAGAGCAATGTCCCTGATATCTATGGGTGCTAGCTCAGTGGTATCTGTAGAAAAACCACTCCCCAGTAGAGTATGTCTTCTGCGTACCAAGGCAGGGCATCTACAGAGGAAGTGGTAAACAATTTCCTCCTCTTCCTCATCTTGGCAAAATCGTGACAAAAATCGTTGGCCGGCAAACCAAGCCTTACAGCATGCCTACCCATAAGCCAGTGGCCCGTGAGTACGTGAGTAACTGCATTACTGAGAGTTTTCCTACTCAATGACATTATTTGTCGCCCAATTAATCTTTGCCTTATTGATTATTTTGTGTGAGATGTCGTAGATAATTCTACTAGGATTAACATTGGGAGTTCGGCGAAGGCTGTCCTCCAAACAACTTGGAAAATGGGTATCAATTAGTACCCGAAGAGTTTCCAGACTTGAAGTAGTCCAATCACCATCCCCCTTCATAATGAAGCTGGGTGTAACTGGATTCGTTGCGAGAATTTTTCGTAGGCGGCTTGCTTCTGAAATGTCCTCTATGTTACTGCAAAAGTCATTCCATAAAAAAAATAAATATGTGGCACTTAAAGCCCCGAAGGGCTCATTGGCCGAGCTTCTCTTCAATTACTGTTGTGCGTGTTAAATTTTGGACAGTATTAGAAGGGAACTACTTATTTTAGCCGGTTCCGAACGGTAGAACCCTTGCGACATCACTTTTTCTGAGCTTTGTCACAGAGTTCTTTTAGAAGCTTTTTCATGGCAAGTTGTTACGGAAGAATTGCCAATTGCTTGCCGACAGATGGGTACCGTTCGAAAGAAAAATCTCCTCGATATTAAATTTGTTATGCATGAGCCGGGTATTGAACCACGACCTACAGATCAGAAAGCCAACACACACAAAAGTCATTTCATAATGATCTATTTGCTTTCCTTATCGCCTTTTTAAACACTCGTAGGCTCTCCTTATAGGGTTGAAATTGATTAGTGATTTTGCCTCCGTTGAATTGCTGTCGACACTCCTTCCTTAGAGTGATGATCTCTACCGATCACCACGGCGGTCTCTTCTTCGTTGGACTCCTTATAATTGGACAGGACGTTACAGTAGCTTTTCTGCAAGCTTCAGCCAATATTCATTCGAGCAAGACATTAATTTGATGCGTCCTTAATGCCATCCGGCATCTCTGCAACAAACGACTGTGCCAGGGTTCCTCGCCAGGATATCCCTGTATATCCTTAGGAGGCTCATCTCCACTAGACGCCATTGCCCAAATGGTAGTGCTCCATCTTCATGGTACCTATCAATTCTCTTCAATCAAGGCAAGGATAAGGTGACCTTTGCCACGTCACTGAAGGAACGCGCTTGTGTATTAAATGTTGACGAAGCCGAAGTTTTCGTCTTTTTTTTTGCTTGGACAGCTGCTCACCTTGCGAGCGTTAGCGTTCAGACGCAAGTCCAAAGGACAGATATTTTCGCGTTCAGCGATAATGCCTTTTGCCCACTTCTGGGACGCCACTGAGCTTTTCAGTAATTCTGAATGCGGTTCTTCTTTTCCGATATGTCCGGAGGGACCGCTAATTGGTTTAGCGGGAGCCCTCAAATTAGAGGCAGCAGCTGATGTTAATGGAGCTAAGTCCAAAGGGGATGTGGCTGCTGAAACAGGAGTAGCAGCCTTTGTTAGTGCCTTGGCAGCAGCGGGTCTTGATATGGTGGCCACAGACCCTTTGCTAACTTGCACTGATTTCCTCGATTCCAGTGGTTTGGTGGCCAGAACTGGGGTGCTTCTGCGTACAGGTGCTTCAGGGAGAGCGGAGGAGCCTGACTTTGGTATCTTATGCTCCTCGCTTCCCGAAGGAGTTGCGATTTTGGGACGAATCCCTGTGGTGTCCGATTTGGACGTGGGCCTGCCCTCCAGGGGAGGCTTTTTGAGGTTTTCGGAATTGTTCGAGGCAATTTTTGATTGTTTTTCCATAATTCATATACGACCGCTTACCCGACGTATCAGGCATCGTGGTCTAATCATTTAGGAGGGACTTGGAGGTCGTCCGAAGCAGAGCCCTATACTCCGGAAAGACCACAGTTACTCCCTGAGGCGGACAGGTATCAGAGAGGCTCCATTAAAATGCAGCCAGTATAGCCCCCCGGCTGCAAACTATCTAGTGGGCACGGAAACGTGGGCATATTTTGACCTTGCAAAGAAAAATGCAGATCTGCAAATACGCAAACGCGCGAATATGCCTGACCCCAGTCCATATGATACATTCTAAATTCGAATTGACGCTTTGTAAAATCAATTTGTTTTTTCGAAAGTACTGTTGGAAAGGGTGTAGTTGTGGTAATCTTTATATGTAAACCCAGAGACGTATATGCTTAGAGAAGTCTCACCAGAGAACTTATAAGGAAGAGAAGCATTATCTTCCAGGCCACACCGTTTTGAAAATTTCTATCGGTGGACGAACTCAGTATACACATAGCTTTCACTCGCCACTGAAAGCATTCAGAAGAGAATGTGGTCTTCGCCATATATGAGCGAGTGTTTTCAATACGAATGATATGCCAGAGAAACTCGCTTTGATATTGGCAACGGCCTATAGAAAATGTGATATACGTTTTCCTTTGATATATAGCTTGGATGGATTCATACGCTAGTATGTTGTAGATTTCACGCTAAAAATGCTCAAAACCAAATGTTCTCTCGTGGCACATACGAATGCTTTGTATTGAAACATATTCTTGCTCTGGCTTTGTATTAGTGGTTGCCCATAGAAAATGTAATCTATGTTTGCCTCTGATATTTACCTCAGATATGTAAATATAATATGTGGTACATATAAGGATATGCATTTGATGGGACCAAATGTAAACATAGAAGGGTATAAACATGAACATTCATAGATTAATGATATTCCTTTGATTGAAATTCAAAGTTTAATAGAGTATAAATATATTAAAATAATGTCCCAGTAATTTGACGTCTGCTTAACATCAACCTGCAGGAGCCATAAATTTGACGGAGTTGACTTAATTGTGTGTGAATGTGTGGGGGTTATACCGGTGGGCCGCTTGTTGGAAGACTGATCTTGGGTTGGTGTTGTTGTTGTTGCTGATGTCGTCCGCTGCGGTATATGTTGCTGGTGGTGGTTGATATTTTACAATTTGCATGAGCAATGATGTGATCAATATGAACATTTTAATATCTTCCCAGGCATTGCCTCGTTAGACGAAAAGAGCAAAAGAATTACATATATATACATTTAAAGGGATGATTTTTAAGAGTCTTCGGATTTGATTAAGAAAAAAACAAAGTGTAGAGAAATGTATGAAATCTTTATTTGAGTCGATAGAACGATCTATATAATTCAATGTTTAAAGATGATTTCATGTAAATGTTGACCGCGGCTGCGTCTTAAATGGTTCATACGCTGGGTCTAATTTCGGCATACTCTCCAACATATCGGCCGGTATCTCACGAATAAATCTATAATTCACGGTCATCAACAACACAGGCGGATACAGCTGCGATATTTTCCTTTGACCTCACTCTATGTATACGTGTTGGTGGTTTAATGTTCAATAATGTAAATTTGGTGCGAAATTTAGTCACAAGATTCCGAATGGCCGCCTCAGGATTTTGATTATAAAATTCAATAATCTGCAAGCGTTATTCGTTTGCAAGTCGTTTCATGGTTAAATTATAGACCAAACTGAACGTGTTTGATAGTAACATGTTACACGAAAGCATCTGAGCTGCCAAAAACAGTGTTGCTAAAAAATCACCTTTATTTGAAGTTTTCGTATTTCTTTATCTGTCATTCATCCGGCATGGGCAGTAGTTTTACACTATGCATGCGTAATGCTACAATCAATATGAACATGTTATTTCAACTCTGTAGTTAGCGTAGTTTAAAAAAAAAGTATCATAAATACAAGTAAAGCTTATAAAAACGTGTTGAAAGAGGCCAGCATTTTCAACATTTCATTAGCAGCATACAATATATTTTATCTTTAACATGTATGCATGTAAATTCAACAATCAAAGCATACATTATGAACGAGTATATCAGAAAAGGCATTCATAAAACAGTTATATTATTAATGGGACCTTGATATAGTTTTGAGGGATTTTTTTCTGTTTTTAAGCTTTTATTTATGTAACAAAATGAATTTATACATTCGAAGTATCGCCCATCGTTAGCTACGACTATTTCCCATCTTTTTGGCAACACACGAATTCCGCGTCGGAAGACGTCGACATGTTTTGAGGCAATACATGAATTGCCTAAATTTTTGGCTTCTTCGTTAGGGTGGCGGCGTTGTTTTTCCAGGCCAGATGTCATCGATCGGAACAAGTTGTAATCGGAAGGATCAATATCTGGGCTTTACGGCGGTTGGGATAGAACTTCCAGTTTCAGCGTTCCTAAGTATGCGCAATAAAGCCAGAAAATTTTGATTGCAATTTGTAACATCGAATTTTTTGTCCGTCAGCCAATTTCCTCGAATTCATTGCTTGCATATCCTGTAATGGAAACAAATACTCCGCGCAATATAGCTGACTATTTAACAGAAAAGAATAATAATAATCTTCGCCTGCCACCCACCAAATCCTCTGCCACATTGTTTACCACCTGGACAGAAGAGGTACATACGACGCTTCCCATCACCATCGGAGATACCGCTGTGCCCACGGTGTTACAACCTAAGATCTTAGGTGTGACCCTGGACAACATATTTACTTTCGCTGCTCACGCGACAAACATCAAGACCAGACTGAGCAAGCGCAACAATGTACTAAAGTCTCTCGCTGGAAGTACCTGGGGTAAAGACAAAGAGACGCTGTTGGCAACGTACAATGCGATAGGCTGACCGATTGCGAATTATGCGGCTGCAGTAGGACTCCCCAACTTGCAGACACACACTGGACCAGCCTACAGTCATGCCAAAGGCAGCGATGAGGGTGATCACTGGCTGCCACCTAATGACCAGTGAAGACCACCATCATGCGGAAACATCGCTTCTTCCTGTGAAATCTCACAATGCACTGTTTGCGAAACAGTTCGTGCTTGCCTGCCATGTTACTGGGCATCCGAATAGAGAGTTAATGTTGCTAGAACCGCCACCACGAAATCTACGCAAGAATGTGCTATCGTACATTGGGGAACTGGCGGACACCATTACAGATGACCCAGCGGACTACAGGTTGGCGTTGAGATCCGTCCACACCGAGATCGTGGAGCAGGTGACTAGTGTTCAGCACAACATTGTGCTAGGAGGCCGTCCGCCGCCCATCTCGGTGAGAAAGCGGGAGCTGCCACGGGCGACAAGAGCCACTCTCGCACAGCTTAGATCTGACTGGTCCCGCATGCTGGCGCATTATCGCGCTCGCTTGGATCCCGAGGTTCCGGACATTTCCTCACATTGTGATATTGGTCCGCACACTGTGGATCACCTCTTCGCATGTGCTGCAAATCCTACGGACCTGCGAGTTGAGGCACTGTGGACGGTCCCACATTATGTTGCAAGCTTCCTCAATTTGCCGCTGTATGAGGGAGTAAATGACAACAGCACCGATGCCAACGGCATCACCGACATCAACAACAACAACGATGCAAACACCAACACCGACGCAAACAACAACACCGTTACCAACAATGGCACCAATTAACATTTCCGTGTTCATGTTGCTACAACAACAACATAATGGAGCCAAATATATTGGCCCAAACATACTACTGCCAGATGTCACTTCTCAGAAATAATTCTGTTCGCTCTGTTGCACAGCGTTGGACTGAATTTATATAATAATTTAGTGATAATATATTGTGGAGAATTGATATTGTTCTTAAAAAAAGCTAGTTAGCATCGTATTTTGTATATGTTGTCGTCTTTTCTAAATTAAATGTAAGTTGTTTTTTATAAAGGCGCTTTGTCCTTAGGTTTTAAAATTTACAACAGAAACAACACATTTAATTTTCACTTTTTCATAAAAACGTTTTAGTTTCTATTTTATATATATTTATGACGAGGTAAACAAATGCATGTTGTTAAAACAATGAAAGAAAGGTAGATTTGGCACGATTTGATTAGATGAAATAAAACCGTATTAAAAATAGAATTATATCTTTGATTATTTTAAACAAACCAAACAAGCCTTTACAAACCAAATACGATTAGGGTTGTTTATCTAGGGTTTATCTAGGGTTGATCCTTTACTTAATCTATCACACGCGAGGGATTTACAGCACATGATCTGGTTTTAAGCGAGCGTTTTAATTTTTGCAACTCAGTATCAAAATGTAAGCACTTTCTTATTACTAGTCTATGTTTTTCTCACCAAAACAACAATTTATTTGCATATTTATTAGAGTTCCAGAAATTTCAAACATCACTATTTTCCAAAACCAAATGCAGAAATGACGTAGAAGAATTGCCAAATGAAAAAAAGTACTACAAAGTAATAAAAGGTGGAAAGTCGTCTCTGAGATTGGAGATCGGAAACTCGTGAACATATCATACTTTACTCGAACAGCAATCGGTCACAAAATAAAGAGCGTAATATTGTCGTGATTAGCAATCATATGATTCTTAACATAACGTCCGCCTAATAATAGCTTTGTTCAACTGCAAATTATTAACAATTGTTACTAGTTTTTATTGGTAAAGTGTTCCCGTGCTCGAAAAATTTGCAATGAGAGAGCAAAAACGAGAGCGTAAAAAATAAGAGAGAAAAAATATTTGCAAATTTCTACTAATAATAATTTGCAGCAAATAAAAAACAACAGCAAGCTTCAAAATTAATCGGTTATTTGTATACTTCATACTTTTTACTGGTTTTCCGTTCACGTGCATTGTTTTTAATTTTCTGTTTGTGAGAATATATCACATTTCTCAATTTTGATTTGACTCTTTCCTTTTCCTGGGAAAGTACGTGAGCAAACCAAATTAAAATTGTTGAAGCGGAAATCAACATCATGTTCATCAACAAAAAAAAATTGGTCTTATAACTATGGTTTAAGAAAAATAGTTATTTTTGTACACGTTTTTGTAGCGGTCTTTTGAAAACTTTGACGCAACCAGACAGCGTATTTTATTGGAGGGTCATTGTATGGAAAAACAAATACAAAATAAGCTAAAAGAAGACCCAAGTCGATCGGATGATTTGTTATCAAGTTACAGCTGCAGCAAATGTAATAAATTTAGTTTTGAGAAAAACGCGTGTTAAGGTAAAATTACTGATATCATTATTCATTGCAGCTGCTTTGTAGAAAGCTGTAACCCAGAAATTATTTAAGATTTTCACTTAAAATTTTAATATGTTATTTTTAAAGGTATAAATTATCAAAAAATGCAAAAACAACAAAAAAACAAAATTTTAAAATTTCAAACTAGTTGTGCCCCTTAATTATTCGTTACTTGGCATTAAAGAAATATGCAAGTATCGTATTAAAATGTTTGACAAATTCACCACTCTACACTTAATATGTTGGTGAACCATGATATATTTCTGAAAGAGGACGCCCCATTTTTGCTGAATAAAGTATGTGCAATACTAAAAACATGCAATAGCTTAGACGGCTGCGGCAAAGTTGTTTCTCATAACAAGTTAAATGCTGTTTTGAACTTTTTAAATGCCCTTGAGATATTGAGAAAACTTGATGCTGTTTTCTGGTAGTTTTGTTGTTTGAAGGTCTTCATATTTTTTATGAGGAATACAGTAGCTTCTAAATTCGTTGCCCACGATCTGAGATGTACTTGCAAATTACGACAAAGCACATTGCGTTGATCCCATACAACTAGTAGACATAAATTGAAGGAATGATTGGAATTCAATGAAACTTCGTATATTAGTTAATTTCAGGATGCTGACCTCAAATCTAAAATCGTTATTTATGTAAACATTATAAACCATTATAAACCAGGTTTGAAAACTTGATTTTTTTCGTTTTTGATAACGTGTGAGAGCTAAATGATTGGATTTTATTTATTTTTTTTCCCTTGTAATAAATGGCTGGTATTTTGTACTTCGAAGATTATTACCCTTTTTTTATAAGATTTATAGCTCAAAAATGCCAGATACTTTTCTGCATATACCATTACTAAAACTGTAATTTCAACTGCAAAAAAAAGTGATAAAAATAATTTTTTGTACGAAAATGTGACATGCTTTTAGGCGTTTGTTTTGAAAAGTATGCCCTATTTTTTAACAATGCTGCTGAAATAATAAGTTTTTGGTCCAACTTGTAAGTCACATTTTTGTCCAAGAAGGCGCAAAAGATTTGATATATTGAAAGTCAAGGGACAGTATACAAAACGAATTAAAGCAGAACTCGCCGAGACTTTTTTCTGTACCTGTCATTTTAACATTTAAGAATGTTTCATTCTTTAAGGTGGTAATTCATAATCACTCTAAATTGCAAGTTGTAACTGCTATGTAAAATATTATATACTCAAAAATTCTGTGGTATACTCCTGTTCAATATCAGCAAACAGCAAGTAAGTGTATTTAAAGACAGAATTAGTGATTTTTCCTTTTTCATGCCTTAAAATAATAATCACACATTTTTATTTTTATGAAATTTTGTCGACTTTGACGAGCTGAATTTTGAATTTAATTCAGTTTGAAATCGATTTCATCGAAATCGAAGACCAACAATTTTCGATTTATTTTCACTTGACACGCTGTGCGGAGGTGCATACGGGGCCACGTCGAGAAATTGCAACTACTAATTCCGATGTATCACGAAATTGTCCCGTACAATTCGAAGTTGGGGATTGTATCATTGATTCTGAATGAATGGTTAATTTGGCACTTTTTCGTGATATTTTGTACGAAAGCAAATTGGGCCGGGAGCGAACAAAATTTTATAAAAAGTATTAAAATACTTAATAACAAGGGTAAATTTTATTTTATTTTTTGTGAAAAATATCCGTAATCAACGAAAATGTAAATACTATTTGTCTATTCTATTCGGAGTTTAAAATGCTTCAGTCGAAGAAGCAAAAGCCGTAAAATTGTTGCTTTTCGGTAGCCGACGGTTTGCAAATGTTCATTTGGCTTTGCTTTTGATTTTGGTCAGTGGTACAAGTCAAAGCAGAAACAATATGTTTATTTATGCAAGTCGTCAGCAGTCGTAGTTGAAGAAGCAGCAATTTGCTTTTGCAAGTTAACATGCCATGCCCAAGAAATAAGCCATGGTTATAGTGCTGCAAAGGGTCGTATTTATATTCAAAGTTAAGATCATTTTTTAAAGTTAGAATCGACTTGTTTGACATATTTTCAATATAAAAATCTGTCAAAAATGCGATTCTAACTTTAAGATTATGTGAACCTTGACTATAACTACCGGCCAAACAGTTTAAAATTGTTGGACAGTGGTCGTTGATTGAAAAGACTTAAACCTTGGAAATTATTATTGAATTGAATACTAAGGATGTACTACGAGAGTTTGATGTACGATACATATGTTGGGAAAACGCACTTTTGTTTCTAATTAAGTAACTATACTATATTTGTAATTTTTTTAGAATGTACGTATACATATTTGCAATAAATTTGCGCTACTGACATTTGAATATTCATTATATATATTATTAGAAAATATTAGTAAATATGACTTCATTCATGAAATTTTTAATTTGTAGAGTGGTATTACCAGTGCTTGATTCCCATTTTTTGTATTTGTTATTTGTTGCAGTTGCTATTGATCTCATTGTTCATCATATCGGAGAAATTCTTAGACCTGGCGGAAGCACTAATACTTTAAACGCTACAACGCACTCAATCAATAGTTCAACAGCTTCCATGAAGCGAGAACACTAAATTTAATTATTATATATTACAAAAACACAACTAATACAAATTACGCTTTTAATCAGATCAACTTAATACGGCTTTCCCACTTCATCCGAATTCCGTTCTTCGCGCTCCACTCATTTTTAATTCGCACTCAAATCACCGAATTACTTAGTTCGCCATAAAAAATTTTGAAAATAAATTACCTCATGAGTAAGTAATTCATTTTGAATTATCATGCGAATTAAGAACATATCTAATTTTTATCGGAAATATATAGAAATCATTTGACAAATCGAAATAAAAAATCTGTCAAAGCAAAAGAAAAAAACAATAAATTAATGCTACAGCAAACATAATATTTATGAATATGGATACAAAAAAGGAAATTATTATGTCGAGGAGATTATTGAACTAAAATAAAATAAAAATAAACTAAAAGTGAAATTAATAAACGCATTACCAATTTAATTCAAAAATGTATAAATTTTTATCATTAACATCTTGAATCCATTTTCTTGAAAATAAAAACATAATCGAATTGAGAATATGCCGTGTGAATTCAAGATAGCAATTGGGAGATCTAACAAAATAATTTACAGTGCCGTGGGAAAGCCGTATAAGCATAAAATACAAAATTTATATCATAAGTTTAATGTTCCATACTTGAGTATGTAGATAAGAAGTCACTGACAAAAATCATAGTCAAACTAATGTACATTTAACCTAAGGTTGATTTTATTGCTACTAACTGTATACTAAACTAAATCGTATCTAGCTAAATTATACATATGCACTTTATTTTTAACTTGCACCCTAAACCAACATTTACATATTGAGATAACTAATAAAAATTATTACACAGTGCGATAAGGTTTTCGCGATGGATTGAATCATAAATCGAAATTAGTTTCATGACATTTTTACAGAAAATTCTGTGTTTTTTTTTAGATTATATTAAGATTGATTTTATTAACTTTATTAACTTATTTTGATTATATTAACTTTGATTTTTACGATAACTCATTATACCCCTTTTTTAAGTAGCTTTATTTGAGACGTTTCTTTGAAGCAAAGTGGTTTAAGCCAACTAAATTTTTTCCTCACAAATTTGGAAAAATATCGTTTAAAAACAGAAAGTTGCGTCGTCGCACAGTGCGTGGACAAAAATCGAAGGTATTGTTGTTTTTCTATGAAAATTATATTAGTAAATTTCGGGTCATTGATCTCAAATCTGAAATGGGTAATTGGATTTAAATTGTTTTGTATTTAGTATAGCTCATACAGCTAGTAAAATCGGGGATTTTTTGGGGAAAATTTAGAGCTCAAAAAATCCAGATGCTTTTTTGCATATACGAAAATTGAATATATGAAATTATTTCATTATTATTTACGATTCTGAAAATATGTCTTTTTAATTATCGCTGTTTTATTTTTATCGAAATTTTCGAATCGCATTTTCCTAAAATCGTTGAAATTTTTATCAAAGTAAAGAACAAAGGTGAGTACTTTAGCTTCCAAAAGAAAGTAATGCAGAACTCAGTGGGAATTTTTATTCCTTCTTCTCTAAAGTTTAACATATTTATATTTTTCATACCGTAAAGTAACATAAATCACTCTTAAGTAAAACATGCAATGGCTGTATAAAATATTATAGACTATATAATATATATAGTGTGGTTTGGTGGTGTTTTAACGTGTCTAACTGCCTCAACCGGCTGGGGCTAGTACAATCCTGGTTAAACTCATCCCAAGTCAACTCATTGGACGTCATGTAGTTTGTTCTGCGCGCTATGTGATGGCACCTTCATTCTGTAACGGAGGTGCCATCTTGTAGCTAGTTTTAATTGCTCTGTGATGCTCCACGTGGCGACCACCGAGCAACGTCTTCCAGGTAAACGCTTGGAGGCGGCTAAAATGAGTGGCAAAAACCTCGGTTAGAGGTTTTGCATTGGGCTTGGAACCCGCCACATAAAAACTTCACGCCAATGAAAAATCGAACCGAGCCTCGGATAAGGACTACCCCTTTTGTTGATGACCCCGCAAACGAAATAAGGACCATGAGTTAATTCAAGTTATTTTTTTATTTACGTTTCTTTTTAATTCAATAAAATATATTTGAATAAGATTTTAATCGCGCAGATGACTCAAAAATCGGGATCGTTACGTAAATGTGAGTAAGATTACACTCACTAAAAAGGTTGATCTTTGGGTTCCACATGAATTGAAAGAAATTCATTTAACAAAGCGCATCAACGCCAGCAATTCATGTTGAAGCAGAAAAGTAATTCATACATGATACATGTCTACATACGAAAAACCAACTATTTTCCAATTTCATGCTTAATTTAAAAAAAAAGCGTTTTTTTTTCGTAAAGGTGATTCTAGGTATCCCATCTACATTAAATTTTCTTCAATCTTCCAGATGGAACAGTTGTTATACAACACATAAAGAAACATTAAAATCGTATAAACTTTCTTCCAGTTATTGAACAATAAAATATACACATATATATATATATATATATATATATATATATATATATATATATATATATATATATTCAGTGTAAATAACTTTGCCAATCGGTGTGTAAATATTTAGCTACTAAATGCATGCATTTTTCGATATGAATATCTATCGACAAAGGTTTTTGAATGGTATCGTTCTTTGTATTGCTGACTGCTATGCCTGTATGTATATTGCAACTACATAAACGTTGGAAGGCTTGAATCATTGGAGTACCTGGATTTTGTTCGAAGAAGTGAACAATCTGCTTATCTTGGCGTGATGTTATAAAGTTAGGCTTGATGTTGGGACGATCGTTTACATTTTATTAACGTTTCCATTGCTGGACAAATGACTTCGACTTTTCATTTAGTTTTTGGTCATGATGATGACAAACTAAGAAAACTACTCAAAACGATGATAAAAAAAATTGATAACACTTGTTGGAGTAGCGCTTTTGAAGTTCTTCGGTTTGTTTACATTTCTTTCTTATTTTACATTCTGTTGTTGTTGTTGTTGTAGCAGCAGGAATACGGAAATGTTAGTTGATGCCATTATTGGCAACGGTTTTGTTGTTAGCGTCGGTGTTGGCGTTAGCATCGGTGTTGTTATTGATGTCAGTGACGCCGTTGGCATCGGTGCTGTTGTCATCCATTCCTTCATGCAGCGGCAAATGGAGAAAGCTTGCAACATCATGTGGGACCATCCACAGTGCCTCAGCTCGCAGGTTCGTAGGATTTGCAGCACATGCGAAGAGGTGATCCACAGTGTGCGGACCAATATCACAATGTGAGGAAATGTCCGGAGCCTCGGGATCCAAGCGAGCGCGATAATGCGCCAGCATGCGGGACCTCCCTCTCCCTTGCCGAGATGGGCGGCGGACGGCCTCCTAGCACAATGTTGAGCTGAACACTAGTCACCTGCTCCACGATCTCGGTGTGGACAGATCTCAACGCCAACCTGTAGTCCGCTGGGTCATCTGTAATGGTGTCCGCCAGTTCCCCAATGTACGATAGCACATTCTTGCGTAGATTTCGTGGTGGCGGTTCCCGCAACATTGTCTCTATTCGGATGCCCAGTAACATGGCAGGCAAGCACAAACTGTTTGGCAAGCAGTGCATTGTGAGATTTCACAGGAAGAAGTGATGTTTCCGCATGAAGGTGGTCTTCACTGGTCATTAGGTGGCAGCCAGTGATCACCCTCATCGCTGCGTTTTGGCATGACTGTAGGCTGGTCCAGTGTGTGTCTGCAAGTTGGGGAGTCCTACTGCAGCCGCATAATTCGCAATCGGTCAGCCTATCGCATTGTACGTTGCCAACAGCGTCTATTTGTCTTTACCCCAGGTACTTCCAGCGAGAGACTTTAGTACATTGTTGCACTTGCTCAGTCTGGTCTTGATGTTTGTCGCGTGAGCAGCGAAAGTAAATATGTTGTCCAGGGTCACACCTAAGATCTTAGATTGTAGCACCGTGGGCACAGCGGTATCTCCAATGGTGATGGGAAGCGTCGTATGTACCTCTTTTGTCCAGGTGGTGAACAATGTGGCAGAGGATTTGGTGGGTGACACGCGAAGATTATGGCGGCGGAAGAAGTCGGACAGCGAAGCCAAGTAAACATTCAAGCCACGGCACATTGAGTCGATGTCATTACCCGATGTCAGGATGGAACAGTCGTCCGCATACGTTACAAGTGTAATACCTTCTAGTGGCGATGGAAGGTGAGCCATATAAAAGTTAAACATATGAGGGGAAAGAACTCCGCCCTGTGGCGGCGGAAGAAGTCGGAAAGCGAAGCCAAGTAAACATTCAAGCCACGGCACATTGAGTCGATGTCATTACCCGATGTCAGGATGGAGCAGTCGTCCGCATACGTTACAAGTGTAATACCTTCTGGTGGCGATGGAAGGTGAGCCATATAAAAGTTAAACATATGAGGGGAAAGAACTCCGCCCTGTGGTACCCCTAGTTTCAACCTTCTATGTCTTGACGTCATATTCCGGAACTCCACAAAAGACGTCCTGCCACTGAGGTAGTTGGCGAGCCATCGCTTAAGGGTGTTCGGGAGGGACGATCTCGCAATATAATCTGTCAAGGTGGTATGACAAACAGTGTCAAAGGCCTTCTCCAGGTCAAGCGCGACCAGAATCGTGCGGTGACAGGGTCGGTTCTGGTTGAGACTATCGCTGATCTGCGAAATTATACGATGGAGCGCCGTGGTGGTACTGTGGCATTTGCGGAATCCATGCTGATGTGGTGCCAGTGGGAGGTGTTCAATTAAAGCTGGTAGCATTGTTGCCTCCAGGGTCTTGGCTATTGGTGACAACAGAGAGATCGGTCTGTATGAGCTGCCGATATCTGCAGCTTTCCCTGGCTTTTGAATGGGTATTATTCTACCCGTTTTCCAGACTTCAGGTTTAATGTGCATTTTGATGGATAGATTGAAGACCGATGTCATATAGACTATTGCAGACTGTGGTAGGTGTTTTAGCATTACCATGGAGGTCCCGTTAGGCTCAGATGCCTTTGAGGTCTTCGCACGCTTTATAGCCGCCTCCACCTCTCCGGATGTAACGTCCCATTCATCGCCGAGAGCCTGCAAGCGTTTCAGAGTCCTGCGAATACCACGCATAGCATTTGATCTTTTAACGAGGTGTTCAACAAATTGTTTGCGCATTTTTTGGCATCGTACAGTGGAAGGCCGTTGAAGGCAATCGCCGTGGAGTGGCTGCGTTTAGTGGTGTTGGATAGGGCCTTGATCGTGGTCCAAAGCTTCCTCGAACCGAAATTACTGTTATTTAGGTGTTCACGCCATTTCCTCTAACGTTGTTCGGTAGTGAGCTTGCGTATCTTCATATTCAGCTGTTGAATTCTGGGGTCCCCTGGGTTGTGGGTGCGTATCTCGTCGCACTTATCTGCGAGGAGTGCAGCGGCAGTGGGAAAATATGGTTATCGAGAGGCCGCTGGTTATCGACAATAATTTTTCGAAGGCGCTTTTCTCCCTTACGTACACAGATGGGGGGTGGCTCCATAGCCTTTAATTACATTTCATTTACTTTGTTAAAAAACACTGTTTAATAGCAAGGCATGAAATTTGTTGAGATAATGGCAAATAAACCAACAATAATAAATATTTAATAGCGTTTGGTTATAAGTAAATTCATACATAATGTTTAGATATGTACATTCCTAAGTATAGTATTGTATTAATGTAACATAATATTTAATACGTTTATTTATAGTGGCGATTGACCTAATTGTTCAGCATATACGTGATTTTCTTAACAATCGGTCTCGTCATATTTCAACGGCAAATATTTCATTTTATATGAATATGGAACCAGAACCAAATATCCTATCGAACAGTGTTAATGGGACAGGTAAGAATTGCTCGTCTTGAATTGATGTAAAACATATAATTTTTCACAAAAAATCAGAAGAATTCCAATCCATAATCATTTTGATAAGCCTTCAATCCATAGCTACTTTTGAAGGTATGACACAAAGTACCCTATATCAAATCAGTAGTGACTGTAAAACGTTGAGTTAGAATTTAAACTTGCTAAATCTGTTTTATATCACATATGACATATTAATACCGTTCCAAAGAGAAAGAGACGCCGCATCGTCCGAACAAATCAGTTACATACTTTTTAAACTTTTTTGATTTAACTTTGAAATGTTCAAATTTTCAAAATTATTTGGACCATTTATTATATGGATTATTTATATTAAAAAATTGGTAACAAGGTCGTAAACTAACTTTAGGATCTGATGAATCATACAATTTTCAATGACAAGTTCAGTTTTTGAGCGAGTCTGTTTTTATATACACCTTTTTTTACAGTGCTGAAATTATCATCATTTTGTCAAAATGAAAAAATGCCCTTTTAGTCACTTAGCAAAAAAATATTACAGCGATCGTGGAAGGTTTTGTTTATTTTATTTTTATATTTACAATTTCAATTTTCAAATATTGTGACCAATATTTTAAAATTTTTTTAACAACAGGTGTATAATATATCAATAATATAATATAATTATATAGTATAATATAATACATCAATAAAAATTATTTAAAAGCAAAACTCAAAGCCTCTACATTGATATAGATATCATTGGAATAAATTTCACAAACAAAATGGCAGCATTTTTACTTAAGTTTGGGCTCACTTTACCGTAAACGTGAAACAATTTCAAAACTTTTTTTTGGTTTTTCATATCTTAGGTCAGCATTTAAACAAACGGATTTACTAGCACTTATTTTGGGTACCGGTGGTGGGTACCGATCAACTCAATGGGCTTGTCCCTAACAGATAGAATTTACTAGAACTTTGATAAAATATTTCATGCTAAAAACTAGAATAGTGTCATTAATAAATACCGATATTTTTTTATATTTACTTTTTATGCAGAAATTCGTCGCTTTTCAACGTTAAGCAAGGAAGTAACGATGCATTGCAATGTATTTTTCGAAAAAAATGGAAATTCAACAATACATTAGTGTAGAGCATAAAATACTTTGTAAATTATATAACATATGTTACATGTACCTATACACGAATAAAAGAATATGTTTATTAAGATAAATAAAATAATACCATAGCATATGATATATTTATGGAAAAAAATAATTAAAGCTTGCAGCGATACATCGCATTTATTTTATAAATATCACCCGTCGAAAATCCGCGTCTCTGTCCCATTAATTTAGATTCCTTCGTTTTTCTCTAAAAAGAAAGGCAATATAAAAGTAATTCAAATAAAATTTCAACTATGTAAAATTGGATTCTATAGTTTTTACCAATGCAATAATGGTTGGATTGCCATTTTTTGAGAAGCTTTTTGGTGAGTAGTGCATCACACTCGCGTAATCATACTGCACTCCAAATGAATACGACACTTTGGAAGATAACTTTCCAAAGTTTCTTATCATGTTGGGCTTGATGTTTTCGCTAATGACTTTTATATAATTATCACGTTCGTGACGATTCTGTTCATGGAAGAAGCCCAACACATGCATGAATTCATGTATTACAGTGCCATAACTCATAAGACATGATGGCGACTGCAAATTTAACTGTTGTTTTCCTCCTAGACGTCCCACGCTAGACCAACAACCAGATTTTCCATTGACAATAGATATGTAATCACGCTCTGTAGTTCTTGCTCGAAATCGTATGCAAGTTTTGATGTGATATTCTCTAATTACATGATATATAACTGAGAATTCCTTAATTGAAAATTTGCCTTTTATTTCAAATGGTATTACACCACCAGGCCATCGAGAACTTTGTGATTTTATACCGTTGCGTTTATGATTTAGAGGAATGAGTATATCGCCCTCCATATATGTTCCCAATTCCTCTGGATTCTCATAATATTTTCCATTGTATTCTGCAACTAGCGGGCCAGTAGTTTTGTTATCAGGATAACCATAAATTGTGCCTCCATATTCAGAAAGATCAATTAGAATGTTAGTGCTATCAAATTTTTCTTCAGGAAGATTTATGAAAGTTGAAACTCCTTCAGTTAACTTTAGTAACGTTATAGAAATTAAAACAGTGATTTCAGTGAACGTCACCATACTTAAGCTATTTCATTCTGGCTCTGTTCATCCATGTCTTTTATAGTAAAATATCAGCAAGCGAGGTTTGATAACTTATGTGAAATACTAGACCTTTATTTGTACCGCATTTTTTATAAGGTTATTAAAATAGAACATTTTTATCATCGCATTAAATTGTATTTGCATTAATTTAATGCAGTGTCGGCCACAACGTGCACATTGTGTAGTTTACCTTCGTGTTTTCACACGATATTATGCTTTCGCTCCATGAACCAATTAGTGGTCACGAAATTATCAAGCTGCAATCAAATGAAGTAAAATGGTACAAAGAATTGCGATTATTAATTGTATTTATTATGAAATATGATAAGTAAAAATGTTCAAAAATTAACAAAAAGTATTTATAAAATCGCTAACAAACCACCATGATAATGTAAAAGAATGAAATGTAAACAAAACGAAAAATACACCTTATAATTAATATATGTATTACTGTTTCGCAATTCAGTGTTCATACTTGTGATATCAAAACATATCGCTTGTACCTTGATTGTCAAATACCATTCTTCAACTATATCATAAATGTAATTCGCGACCGCTTGTTCGCGACTATCTGACTATCCTAACGAATATATTTGAAAATTCATACCAAACAGTCACTTTAGACCAGGAGTGTTCAAAAGTTCCTTATGGAAGTGCAAACACCAATACATATAAACTTTATTGTTATAAAAGACGAAAAAAAAGTAGTGGAATATGTAAACTGAAAAAATAGAGAATTTAATTTTGTACAAAGTTATCTGTAATAAAAAAACAACCAAAAAAGCAAAATTACTCCAAATGTCCTTTAAATATTCCATGATCTTTCCAATAAATTATCCAAATTTATGTCGAGGTCAATTATAGACAATATTAATGACGCTTCCAATGTTCAAAATAATAATAAAAATAAAACGCACCGATTTTTCTGAGTTCTTCTCAATCCACAAATCATACGTTCGACAACAACAAAATCTACTTTGAATATAAATGTCGCGTATGGGCACCAACAAAGCATACGAAAGTGTTGTTCTTTGACTATAGTAAGCACAAAAAAGAAATATGAGAAATGAAAAAAACCAAATTGTTTGTGTATTTCGTACTTCTTTGTACGGAGTGCTGTGAGTGCATATGTGAATGCACAGTCTATGACTAAAGCTGGAGCTCCAGACCAAGCGTTTTAGACGTTGCGGTTTTCGAAGTCGTTCGGACTTTTCAGGCGAGAAACTCCATAACAAAATAATTTAAGTTAAACGACAGTGACAATACTTCTTAGTACCAGTATTGTAGAGTAAAAATTTCAAATCTAATTTAATGTCTTTTTGCAAGGAATATTTTCCTTAGATATTGAATTAAATACTTGTCTGTTTGCCCGTTCATTTTAAAAAAAATGTATAAAGGTTTGGAGGCGTTAAAATAGTTAAACGATTTTATGAATTTCGTACGTATTAATATTAAATTAAACGACAATACCAATATTGTATTACTAACACCACTAACAATTGCAACCCTGATGTTCGAAAGAGTCAACTGTTAGACGACGTCTGCAAAGCCTGAAACAAGTGCGGAATATACCAACTTTCAGGCTTTTCAGACTGCTGTTGTGGAGCAGCTTCCATACAATTGCACTAAATCATATTTTCAGACTTTAGCATCTATAGCCACAACGGCTGAAACGCTTGGTGTGGAGCTCCAACTTGAGTGCAGTTACAATAACAAAAGTGCTTAAAGTGCATAGGCGAGGGCATCTATGCTGTACACCAATACCGTGTTGAATGTTGAATGAATGTTTTTTCATATAAAGATCTAAACATATCATAAAAAATTCTTTTAAATCGCGGTTTTCGAAGTAGCTCATTCTGTTTTTGCAATATTGAACTTTTTTTCATTTGGTTTAGTTTTTAGATTCCTATTTTCATATTCTGCTGCCGGAGGGAGGATCTAAAATACTTGCGCGAAATGTATGGGGCAAACAAGGCATCTACCCCTGCAAAATTGTGTGCTTTTAATCTATAAAGAGAGTAGTCTGGGACTAATCTTTTCGGGATCAATTTTTAAATTAATTAATATATTTAGAGATTTTCTACACCTTCAAGTGATTCGCTTTTAAGTCAGCTACAGAAAAAATTTGTAAATTGTTAAGTAAATAAAATGAAAATGAAAAACTAGAGAATTATAATACATTGAATGAAATTTCTAACCGTGCGAGTAATTTACATTTATACCCGTTCGGATATACAAGACGTGCTCGAACAAAAGGGAACAGTTCATTCAATATAAAGATCTAAAGTGCGATTAGTAGCATATTCCTTTGCGATTAAACCCTGAAAAGTCACATTTTTTGCAGGGACTGTATATGCATGCACTCCGTTTTGCACACATATTTATACGAGTCTTTTAGTATTCGTGTGGCCGGTATGGGTTTAAAGCTTTGCGTTCATGCTTTCTACCCTTATCTATACCATTATTCTGAATATGAATGAATATTAACCAAATGTTAGTTCTAATAGGTTTTAATAAAGACTGTAAAATTGTAATCCGTAATACCGTTATAAAATGAACAACGGAGTACTTGGAAAGAAAGGAACACATGGTGAAGAATCAAATTGCTATCTCGTCTGGTGCTTTATGAATACGCACACACGTGTACATAAATATATATGTAGGTTTATGTATATATATGTTATATATGCTATATATATATATTCTAATACTGTCCAAAATTTAAGACGCACAACAGTAATGGAAGAGAAGCTCGGCCAATGAGCCCTTTGGGGGCTTTAAGTGCCACATATTTTATATATATATATATATATATATATATATATATATATATATATATATATATATACAGTGGCTCCCAGCTTATTTCGTACAGTGACAGTTTAAAAATTGCTGCAGTCGTAATTCCTAATATAGCAAAAATTTGAACAAAATATAAATGTCATTTTTGAAAGGAAGGTTTGTTTTTTATTTTCCAAAATTTACTTTTTCAAAATTTTAGTGTTTGACACTATAAAAAAATAAAATAAGAATAAAATAGGAAAATTCATGTCACAGCTTATTTCGTACAGTCTCTTTAAGTTCAAACTAAAAACAAAGTAAGTTGATTTTAATATTTAGTATGACATCCCTTAGCGTTAATGATAGCCTGGAGTCTATTTGGCATTGAATCCACCAATTTTTGAGTGATGTCTGGTGTGATTTTTTTCCATTCCTCCATCAGTACCTTCTTTAGGTCTTGCTTATTAGAAATCTTGTGTGTTCTTATTTTATTGTCCAAAATAGACCAAAGATTTTCAATCACATTCATGTCAGGTGACTGTGGTGGTGGAGACATCAAGTGTGGGCAGTTCCAAATAAGCCAAGATTGCACAATCCCAGATTTATGTTTTGGGTCATTATCTTGGTAGTACCGAAATTCATCCCGCAAATCCAGTTTGTCTGCACTTTGAAGTAAATTGTTTTTCAGAATCTCGAGGTACTTCATTTTGTCCATTGTCCCCTCAATAAAAACCAATTCACCTACTCCGGCTGCTGACATACAGGCCCAAACCATCACGCTACCGCCACCATGCTTCACTGTGGGCTTAAGGTTCTCCTTGTTTAGCTCGGTATTCGCTTTACGCCAAACATATGACATTCCGTCCGAACCAAAAATATTAAACTTAGACTCATCCGCGAAAATAACGGTATTCCAGAACGCAGGAGTCTTAATAATATGCTCTTTGGCGGAGTCAAGTCGGCGTTGTATATTCATTTTTGAAATGAATGGTTTCTTTCGGGCTACTCGACCGTTCAAGTCATGATTGCGCAGCACACGTCGGACAGTTTCAGCACTGGATGATTTCCTATTTCACGCTGAACCTCTGCAGCCAACTTCGGAGCGGATAACTTTGGATTTTTCTTAATTTTTCGTACAATATAACGCTCGTCTGATGCGTTGAAAATCTTATTAGGTGCTTCTCTGCCCTTGTTCTCCAACCGATTTTCGCGAACGAAGCGTTGAATGATGTATTGGACAGTTGAGGCACTTAAATTTGTCATTTCAGCAATTTTTCGCACACTCTGACCTTTCCTAAAATGGTTAATTACCAGTTTACGCTGTTCCATCGTTGTACGACGCCCATAACGCTAAATGTTTAATTTACAGCACTTTAACTATTTAAAATAATAATAATAAAAATTGTTATAATAGTTAAAAAGGTCCAAAAACGCATACAATTCAAAAAAACTTTGTAACTGCGCGGCAGAATGAAACTTACTTACATTGAAGTTTGTGTACGAAATAAGATGTGAGCTGAAAATCAGCTGATCAATAGTTTTTCTTTCTTGCATGACAAAAAGAACAATTTTTGGGGTTCCCCGTTTTCTTATTAGGTTTACTAAACAGATACACAGACATCTACATTCAAAACTTATCGATAAGTTTTTTAGTTTCGATGTTACAGCCATGTACATAAAAATATATACACTGTACGAAATAAGCTGTGAGCCACTGTATATATATATATATATATATATATATATACATGGTGATTTTTTCGCAACTTCCTTTTTGGCAGCTCAGCTGTTTTCGTGTAACATGTTACTGTCAAACATGTTCAGTTTGGTCTTTAATTTAACCATCAGTCGACTTACAAACGAACAGCGCTTGCATCGTGCACGTTCCATTTTATAGTCAGCTTGTTTCTGGTTGAATGGATACGTGAACAATCAAAATTTTGCCGTATTTGGTGTGAAGAGCAGCCAGAACATTGCAAGAACTGCCAACGCATCCCGAAAAATGCGCTGTTTGGTGTGAATTATGGGCCAGTGGTATCATTGGACCGTACTTTTTCAAAGACGACGAAGGCAGGAACATGGCGAGCGCGAAGGCTCTTAAAAAATCGCCCTGTATATATATACATATATGTATGTATGTGTATATTTATATATATTTACATCTATATATACATATATACCTAGTCAAGTCGTAAATATTGGTACACAGAACAATCGAGGCGAAATGAAAACGAATTAATATTTTTCAAAACTTGTTTTTTCTTTTTTTGGGTTATTCAATGGCTACAAATCTTAGAACAACTTATTCGAAATGATTCGAAACGGGTAGAGGTCTAGACTTACTTACTTATGTGGCCATAACAACCGAATATCAATTTAGGCCGAAAATAACATGCTTCGCCAGCCATCTCTGTTCTTTGCTAGCTGGCGCCAATTAGAAATTCTAAGTGCCGTCAGGTTCTCCAGTGCTTGGTCCTTCCACCGCAGGTTAGGTCTTCCTCTTCTGCGTCGTCCTCCAGCGAGTTCCGAATATAACACCTTCTTAGCTGGAGCGTGTTCTTCCATTCGCTCGACATGACCTAGCCAGCGCAGCCGCTGGATTTTGATGCGCTTTACTATGTCAATATCGGCATACAGCTCGTACAGCTCATTGTTGTACCTTATTCCGTACTCGCCACCAACGCAAATAGGTCCAAAGATCTTGCGTAGAACTTTTCTCTCGAAAACTCCAAGCATTCGCTCATCCGAGGTGGAAATTGTCCAGGCTTCAGCGCCATATGTTAGGACAGGCATGATGAGAGACTTGTAGAGTGTAGTTTTCGTTCTTCGAGAGAGGGCTCGACTTCTCAATTGCTTACTCCGCCCAAAGTAACACCTGTTAGCAAGAGTTATCCTACACATGATCTCCAAGCTGACGTCATTACTGCTGTTAATGCTGGTTCCAAGATAGACAAAGTCCCTTACTACTTCAAAAGCGTAGTTGTCAACAGTGACGTGATGTCCAAGACGCCGGGACTCTTTGTTTGTTGACACTAGATACTTCGTCTTGCCCTCGTTCACCGTAAGACCCATCCGACGCGACTCTCTTTCCAACTCTGAGAATGCTGCACTGACTGCTCGCGTGTTCATGCCGATTATGTCAATATCGTCGGCATACGCTAACAGCATGACACTTTTGTTGAAGATAGTGCCATTATGTCGTAGATCAGCAGCTCATATTATTTTCTCCATAATAAGATTGAAGAAGTCGCACGATAACGAATCACCTTGTCTGAGACCCCGTTCGGTACTAAACGGTGCGGAGAGGTCCTTCCCAATTTTCACTGCACAACGGGAGTTATGCAGTGTCATTCTACAAAGTCGAATGAGCTTTGCAGGAATACCGAACTCAGACATTGTTGCGTAGAGATAATCCCTTACCGGACTGTCGAAAGCGGCTTTATAATCAACAAATAGGTGGTGTGTGTCGATCTGTTTTTCTTGGGTCTTCTCCAGGATTTAGCGCAGTGTGAAAATCTGGTCGATGGTGGATTTACCAGGTCTGAAGCCACACTGATAAGGTCCAATCAGGTTGTTGAGCATAGGCTTCAACCTTTCACACAGTATGCTCGATAGAACCTTGTATGCGATGCTCAGGAGACTTATTGCACGGTAGTTGGCGCAAGTTGTGGGATCTCCTTTTTTATGTACAGGACAGAGAACAATCATCCGGCATGCTTTCATCCGACCATATTCTGCTTTTGAGCTGGTGCATGCAGGCGAGCAGTTAAGATGAAATGGAGGCGCCCAATATTGCATTCGTAATGAATGCGCTTAGTTGTGTACCAATATTTATGACTTGACTAGGTATATATATGTGCGCCGTAGCTTGGTGATTAGTACGATGGCCTTCTGATCTGTGGGTCATGGGTTCAAGCACAACTTCAATATCAAAACGATTTTTCTTTCGAACGATACCCCCCCTGTCGGCAAGCAATTTGTAATTCTTTTGGCAGTAACAATTTGCCATAGAAAAGCTCCTAAAAGAACTCTAAATGCTACAAGGGTTCTGCCGTTCGCAACCGGCTAAAATAAGAAGGCCCCTTCTAATGCTGCCAAAAATTTAACACACAACAGCATTGGAAAAGAAGCTCGATCAAAAAGCCCTTCGGTGTCTACAAGTAGTCTATATATACATATTTATATATACATATATATATATATAGATATACATACATATATATATATATATATATATATATATATATATATATATATATATATATATATATATATATATATATATATATATATATATATATATATATATATATATATGTATAGCGAACTCCTTCACTATGTCGGTGTGGCATACAGCTCATACAGCTCATGGTTGTGCCGTATTCGATACCCACCACCAACGCAAATATGTCCAAAAATCTTCCGCAGGACTTTTCTCTCGAGAACTCAGAGCATTCTCTCATCTATGTTCTCTGCACATATCACCGTAGTTATTGATGATCTTAAGAGTATACTCTGTATAGGTCTACCTGTGTTCCGCGTATACACAAGTTTGTACGTCGGCGTCCCCAGTCCACAAACCGTATTTCCTATAGACCACGGTTCCTGGATGTGGACGATGTCCTCTCCGTCGGCTTCCAGACGGAGAATTAGTGCGGCTGTGGCCGCCTTAGATCTGTGCAGATGTATCTGTAGACAAGGAAGCATCATCGCTGTCAGCGGTCACCCCGGTTTCCACAACAGTGACGTTAGCATCGCTGTCTCCAGAGTCGAGCAATTCATCCTCCAGCATAATCCGATTTACGTATTTCGCGACATCGTATTATGAGGAGAGCGAATCACGCGACTTCTGCCGCACAAGCCTCTTTGAACAAGTGGGCAGCTCTTCTGGCTTCTCCACGGTTGTCGCAGACTGACTGTCTGCATTTGTTGCCATGTCGTCCTTCTTGTATACTCGGAGGTTAATCCTCGAGAAGCAGTAGTTAATAAAACCGCTGGATTTCGCAAGGGGTTGGAGCGACTCCTGATTGACGATAATCGTCGTCCTTCGTTAAGTCCCTTTTCCGCTAGCGTACACTCTAGCAACCTCCAGTTCGATGCCGAAATAAAACCGTCAGAGTCATTTCTGTCCACCACCGCCTTCACCAAGTCCCCCTTAAGGATTTTACTAAAAGAGGTACCAACGGCTGTAGTGCCGCGGGTTCTCTTAGCCATTGGTTTGGCGGTGTCTTCATATGAACGCTGACGTTTTATGTTGGTCTCGTCCAAAACCTTCGAGCGGCTAATAATATACCAAGGCTATACCAAGGAATCCTTCTGTTTGTCAGACCTTTCATTCTCTGATATGGTTTGCAATTTCTCAAGCACCCTCGTCGCCGTCCGGCGCTCTCGGTGGTTGGACATTGACGTCAGTTTTGTATCCGACGCCCTGCTGAAATTTGGCAAGCTTGCGCTTGAACGGTTGTTCGGAAGATTCTCGCCGTGGCTAGGCCCTGGTTTATCCCCTAGGACTTTAGCCGCCTCTTCCGGTTTAGTCAGTTTTTGGTGAGATCCGTACTCTTTATTGTTTTTATTTTTATGTTCCATAAGGTTCCCACGAGTTGCAGAGAAGAGGAAGTTCCATATGCGCAGAGATCCGCAGTACGCAGACAAGACTATTTAATATGGATGGCGCCAGGTATCCGTATACTCCGTTAACGACTAGGCTATTTTTTAAACTGGGCCCCAGCCCAGCCATTCTTGGCATGGGTCGTATAACACCTTAATCCAGCCCAGTGGATAGGGATATTTGAAAGGAGTTGAGTAGGGGAGAGATGTGGAATTATTGGGCACCTCTATCCTATGGAAAAGTTACCTGACCAGAGTGCCTACCCAAGTCTGCAACTTTCCCTTGGCTAACCACCATCATCAGTTATTTCCAACTGACACCCACGGAGAGGATTTGGAAGAGGATTTTCGCCAGCCTTTGAAGCACTAACTCCAGGCCATTTTGTTGGTACTACCTTAAAGGCACTTCCTATCATGACAAATGAGTTCGAATAACGGCTATAAAACAATCATTTTGGAAACTATGGTCCTGTTCTACCTATTTGAAAATCCTTTCAACGGGCCAGGATGTTTGGTTATGGATTCAGAACCCCTGTCTCTTAAATTAAAACCTACTAGTTTACCGTATATTATTACAAATTTTCTATATTTGAATTCCTCTCTCATGAATTTGTTAACTATTTCTTATACGCCTAGTATGTAATAAGTTGAACCGTTAGATCAATAATGTTATTTCCATTTCTCTTTATGCTTTGTACTTATGAAATTGCAAATTAAATTTAATATAATAAATCAGTGCTATTGATGGCAACAATAGTACTGATTGTTGCGTAAATTATGTCAAGTGGCTTACCAATTGAATACCGTCCAATGGTAATGGCGATTGCAAATAGTGGATATGCGATGACTACTGGCCTAGTACGCACAAACTCGTTACAAGAAATCAGACAGGTATCCACGAACAATGACGTGATGGCGCTTATATCGAAGAAGAACCCAAATAATCGCCCGCCGAAACCAAAGAAAAAATCAGTCGTCTCTTTTGAATGCAATAGGAAAGGTCGTTACGCGAATAAATGTCTGTTGAAGTCGAAGAAAACTCCAATGTTGCTTGTGTCGACGTCGCTCTTTGCAAAAACAAAGACAGCGAATGAGTGGTTTATTGACCCTGGGGCATCTGCCCATTTGACGATGTCTTCCAGCAATTAATGGGAGAGCCGAAATCTAGAGAAATTATTATCGGTGATAATGGACGCCTTAACGTAGAGTGCGCTGGTCAAAAATCAACAGAATTCGACAATAAAAATATTAAGGTCCGACAACGGCAAAGAATATTCATTTAAGACTTTCACACAAGAACATGGAATATTGCATCAGTTAACGACACCTTACCCGTCTGAACAAAATGGCGCCGCCGAACGAATGAATCGCACGATAATAGAAAAAGTGCGTTTTATGCTCTTCGATGCTAATTTGCACAAACTATATTGGGCGGAAGCTACAGTCACAGCGGCTTATTTGGTCAACAGAACTCCATGCAGAGATATGAAAAACACTACTCCGGAAGAAACCTGGACAAAAATAAAACCTGATTTACCATCACTACGGGTGTTCGGCTGTACCGCAATGATACACATTCCAAAAGAAAATCGACAAAAACTTCACTCAAAGTCGACTATAAGTGTTTTTCTTGACATTTTCACGCTTCACGCAATAAAAACAGCGGAGCTTTCTATATGATGACACTAATGGTGCGACCGTGATGAACATGCGAGCAGTCAGTGCAGCATTCTCAGAGTTAGAAAGAGAGTCGCGTCGGATGGGTCTTACGGTGAACGAGGGCAAGACGAAGTATCTAGTGTCAACAAACAAAGAGTCCCGGCGTCTTGGACAGCACGTCACTGTTGACAACTACGCTTTTGAAGTAGTAAGGAACTTTGTCTATTTCGGAACCAGCATTAACAGCAGTAATGACGTCAGCCTGGAGATATTGCGAAGGCTCACTCTTGCAAACAGGTGCTACTTTGGGCTAAGTAAGCAATTGAGAAGTCGAGCTCTCTCTCGAAGAACTAAAACTACACTCTACAAGTCTCTCATCATGCCTGCCCTAACATATGGCGCTGAAGCCTGGACAATTTCCACCTCGGATGAGCGAATGCTTGGAGTTTTCGAGAGAAAAGTCCTACGTAAGATCTTTGGACCTATTTGCGTTGGTGGCGAGTACCGAATAAGGTACAACCATGAGCTGTACGAGCTGTATGCCGATATTGACATAGCGCATCAAAATCCAGCGGCTGCGCTGGCTAGGTCATGTCGAGCGAATGGAAGAACACGCTCCAGCTAAGAAGGTATTATATTCGGAGCCCGCTGGAGGACGACGCAGAAGAGGAAGACCTAAGACCAAGTACTGGAGAACATGACGGCACTTGGAATTTCTAACTGGCGCCAGCTAGCAAAGAACAGAGAAGGCTGGCGAAGCATATTATATTCGGCCTAAATCGATATTCGGTTGTTGTGGCCACATAAGTAAGTAAGTAAGTAAGTAATGGTGCGTTAGATGAATCATTTTACGGATTCAGTGAGGGCGAAGGAAGCAGTACTGCTGGAAATCCTGCGAACAATTTATTCCGCAATGTGCCACACATCTGGCAGCAATAGCTGATTCCAGTAAACCAGTAACAGTTCAGCAAGCATTGAACAGTGCTGACAGCAAAGAATGGGCCAATGCAATGCTATGTGAGTACAACGCTTTAATTCAAAATGGAACTTGGGAGTTGACTGATTTATCTCCGGGAAGAAGGACTATAAATTGCAAATGGGTCATTAAAGTAAAAAGAAACGCTATTGATGATATCGATCTGTATATGGATCGACTGGTTATCATAGTATATTCGCAAGTCAGGGGTATCGACTACGATGAAACATATTCACCAGTTGTTCGATACGATTCCTACTGGGTACTGCTGTTAAGCTCAATTTGGCAGTTCACCAAATTGACCAAATAGACGATTTGGCAGTTTACCAAACTGCATTCTTGCAAGAAGCATTGGTCGAAGAGATATACATGTGCCAACCAGAGTTCTTTGCGGATGAAACCACCAAATTTTGACGTCTATGCAAATCCCTCTATGGATTAAAGAAGTCAAGTAGAAGGTGGAACATGACACTAAATTCAGTTTTGACACAGCAGCATGGCTTTACGAGATCAGCGCTTGACCAATGCATCTACTGTAAGCATTCGTCAAAACATCATCGTACTAACTGCATACGTCGACGATATTCTAATTTTGATGATAACAAAACTCAAAAAGGGCTTGTCTTCACATTTTAAAATGAAAGACATCGGAATCGCTATGTCCGTACTTGGCATCACGCGAAATAATGATGGATCGATTCCTATATACCAAAAGCGATATTTATCTGATGTCCTAAGTCGATTTAATATGGATGATAGCAGTCCAGTATCTACCCCGATGGATCCAAATCAACGTCAGTCAAAAGATGTGTCCGAAGTCTGAGAAGGAGAAACAGGAGATGGCATCGATGCCCTACCAAGATGCGATTGGCTGTATTATGTATGCTGCACAAATCAGCCGTCTAGACATTGGTTTTGCGGTGTCAATCCGTGTCCTTCAAAGCAAAGAGTAAAAGATGGCCAACTTTTATCTTTAGCGTCCGTGAGGCAAACAGGGTTGCATTTGAACAATAATAGTTATTATAAAATTTAAAAAAATTAATTATTACATTAAATGGATGTTCAAATAGTCATTGAATGTATAATAAAAGTGCTATACACATATTTCATTTAAATAAAATACATAAATAAATACCAAATAATAAATTTGCATATGAACTACTAGAAGTGTATCCGTTGTGAAACGTATTGATTGGGCCAACTTACACCGTTTTTTTCGTCGCTGTCAGTTATATGTTTTAACGCAAAGGAACAAAGTATTCTATGGGTTTCGGCTATTAGTCAGCTATAGCAACGCAGACTAGGCCGGCGATCAAGATGAACGTCGCTCAACGACTGGATATGTTTTTGAGCTAAAAGGAGGTAAGATTTCGTGGGTCACACATTATCAGCCTACAATTGGCTTATGGTCAACAGAATCTGAGTTTATGTCTCTACTAACGGCAATACAGGAAGCGCTCTGACTTTAACGTTTTGAGGAAGAAATGTTCAAAGATGCACTGAAGTAAATAAAACTTTACTGTGTCAATCAGGGTGCTATAAAACTCGCTATGAACAACAATTACCACGCTCGAACTAAACACAACAATGTAAAGAATTATTTTATACGAGAGAAACTTGCTGAAGGCTTGATCAAATTGGGTTATCTCAATACGAACGAAATGATCGCTGATATTATGACTAAGCCTATAATTAACTACAATACTTAACATGAATTTTAAAATAGTATCACTTTGGAAAAGTAAATTGAAGCTCTAGTGAGGGTGTTGTAAATATTGTAATCTATATCGATAAGAGCTACAGTGTATTTCGGTTGTCAAAAGCTGATCACTATAAAATGACAGTAGAACTGTATTCTCAAAGTAGCAAGGCATGTTTTATTTTTTCCAACTAATAATTTAATTTACAATAGATAGTATGTGTGACCAATACGAACTGAATGCGGTGAGGACAACATTAAAATATCATTAACACATATTTTTCACAAATGAAACAGTAACTTTCATAAAACGTTTCACAATTCAATCCAATTTTAGTACTTTGAGCAAAAAAAAAACAAGCCTAATATAATTATTTCAGTCTTGCTAAATGCTTACATATCACTTTGTTGCATGTCAAAATAGTAATGCTGCAACTAGCCACGAACGTAAAAACGTAGAACGTGTCAGCTGACACGACCTATCTTATGGGAATGTCGTGTTAACGAAAACACCACCGTATAACGGTGACGTTCCCGTAGCCCGTAGCGGAGAGAATCAACAGCAATTTGATTTTTTACGTAAACCCGTGTCAGCTGATCGCTCTATATGTTTACAGGGTTACCAGCTTAGACTTTTATAAATGAATAAAAAATTAACTAAAAAAGTTTAATTTTTTTTTTTTAATTAATCAAAACTATCATCGTGTTTAATTATTTATTAAAATATACTTCACGTATATTAATTTTTTTTTTAGTTTCTAACATATATATTACGAAATTTGATCATGAAAATGGTAAGTGTGATTAAAAGCATGCACGCACAGAGTTACATGGCAACATTGTTATGTATGTATACAAGAAAGAACCGTCGATTTCTCCGTCGCTGCTACGGGCATAACTTTTGACAAATTTTTGCTCTTACGTACGGGCGGTACGTAAGTACGCTACGTCGGTGGCTAGTTGCAGCATAATAGACTCAAGTTGACCATTGTGCCAATTGTCGTCGAATTGCAATGTCGCAGTGGTGCAGCCAATTCGTGCGTCTACGGAAGAAAACCATGCTATATAAATGTGGCAGTTGTTGCAATGTTGCAGCCGGAGTCAATCTGTTTAATACTTCAATCAAACATTCTTTGTTTGTAAATAATGTTACGTTTTTTATTTTGTTTGTTTTTTATTTTTTTATATCAACCTTGTTCGATCATTGGATTCTGTTAATAACACTGTTGTTCTGTTGCAACGCTTATTTTGTACAACTATATACAGCAACAATTTATTTAATCAACTCTATTTACAATCAAATATTTACAATAACTCTTTTATATACTTGCAAATTTTGCCTCTGATACTGTACCAATGTTTGCGCTTTCACTTTCTGTATTTAATTGATTTCATTTGTCAACAACTGGCCCTATTTATACTGAACTACCCAGATCCCGCAAAGACTATGACCAAGAGCAGGGCGTACGTCCAGATTGGCAAAAAATTGCTAATGAGAGTCTAATAGCAAAGGCATGCTGGGCGCAGTGCAACGCCTGCACTTGAGAGATGGGTGTCTACTCCGAACGTGGGAAAGTGAAGATGGGAAAATCACTAATGATCTTATAGTGGTACCTAAGGCAAGAATAAACGAAATGATAGCTGAGTATCACAATGCTTCCAGTGGAGGGCATTTGGGCATCATCAAAACCGTTTAAAAAATAAACGATTTTATTGGGTTGAATGCCATGATCATGTCGTTGATTGGAGTCGCAAAACCAACGAGATCAAATCGAAGGTAACAACACTAGCGAAAAGCGGGAACAGTTGTATGAATTATATCAGTTCATCAGAGAGCGGTCGCAGATGATAATCGACAAGATGATGGCTCGGTATGCTTTACGAGCAAATTCCAAAGGGTTCTATGAAGAAGAGCTTGTAATGCGTCATAATCCACAAGGAAAAAAGGCCTGTCCCCTAAGTTACAGACTCATTGAGATGGACCATATGAGATTATAGCGAATATAAATGAGGTAGAGTATCGTATTCATCGTGCCTGGAATAAAAGGTCAAAATTTAAAGTAGTGCACTTGGACCGACTTGCGTCATATCAGGGGGAAGAAAAAAACCTTGTTCGGGACAAATAAGGTTCAGAGGAGGGCAGTGTAACGAGTATCGATGGTTATTATGAATAGCGCGAATAATGGCAACATCGAAACGAATGTTAACAAAAAGGAATAGGCGATAACTAGAACAAGCCAACGAGAATGAAAGAGAAGAAACTCGAATACGATAAAAGAAGGTTCTGGAATGTTGCCACGGTATACATAGGGTCAGTTATTGACAAATGAAGTCAGTTCAAATTCGAAAGTGATAGAGGCAACATAACATCTTCAAGTGATTGAAGCGATATTGCCTCACGATAGCAAATTAAAATAAAGAGTGATTGTAAATAGATGATGAAATAAATTGTTGATGTATATAGTTGTACAAAATTAATGCTGCAATTATTATTGACCAGTGATCGAAGAGGGGTGATTCGAGTAGAATTAAGTGCTCACAAAATAAGATCGTAACAATATACTCACTCATATATCGCCTCAGAGCTGCACATTAACATCCACTCAAAATTGATTGTAATTTCTGACCGGTTTTGATAAGATGTTTGTTCACTGCGGCTGCTGCAGCATTGCAATACGACGACAAGATGGCGTCTGAAACAAAAGTTGTGATGATGGTTGCAACCAGAATGAACTGGACAGTTGGACAACAACATTAACATTTCATTAAAATACATTTTCCGAAAATGAAATACAATAGCTTTCATTAAACATTTCACAAATAAGACATTTTTCGAATTTCAAGCGAAAAAACAAAACAAAACAAGCTAAATGGAATTATCTCAGTGTTGGTAATTGCTTACATATAATATTGTTCCATGTCAAAATGGAAATAGTTTGAAGTCAATCGCTGCGTCAATTGTTGTCTTGTTGCGATGTCACAGTCTTGCAGTCAATTTGTGCGTCTATATAAGAAAGCCATGCTATCTAAATGTTGAAAGTTGTTGCAATGTTGCAGTCGCAGTCAATCTGTTTACTGCTTTCATTGAATGCGGATTTTTTTGGCAGAACACATGGTATATTGAACAGGTAGCAGAGTAGCAGAGCAGCTGGTTTTATTTGTTAAAGTTTCATGTGACCTTTGAATTGTCAAACTTTGTTTACCTTTTTGTTTGTTTACATTTTATTTCATAATTAATTTCATTGGCATACGTTTTGTTTGTTGTCAAACATTCTTTACATTCACCAATTGACAAATTTGACATTCTAGAGATTTAAAGCAACAACTAAATACATTTGATTTTTGTTTTTGTTCTTCTGCTGTTACCTGTTAAATATACCTTGGTAGAACAACTTTAGTTGTTTTCCGTACGCTATTGTGGATTGTTGATGAGATCGGAAGTGAATGTGATCGGAATGAGTGTTTATTTTGTTTGTACATACAGATATGTGACCAAATGAATTTTTTAATAAATGAAAAACAACAAACGTGAATGAAAGCAAACAAAAATTTAATTTGGTGAAATTTTTTGGAGTTCGTGTCTGCAGTTCTTATTGGTGACAACGATTTTCTTCTGCATGATAGTTTGTTGCGGTACACAAAGAAATTGTGCAATTTGAAAAACGTTTCCTCCCTCCACCCAGAAATCGTTTCAGAAAACTGGATTACAATGTGGGTAATTGGCAACAACAAGACCTTTGTCAAATCGGATACATTTTGGATAAAATTGCTAATTTGTCTACTGCTTGCAATTGGATTTCTAGACAAATGCTCAGCTTCGGGTGACTTTATTATTACTTAATATTGTTTTTTTTCGTTTCACACACTCATAAATTATCTTCTTTTATTATTAAATCGTTATCAGGTGAAGAATATATAGATACATAGGGATGTATGTAAAAATTCCACATTTCTCCATTTTGTTTTCTGTCGTTTATTTCATGTTCTTTCTTGTATTTTTTTCTTCAACATCGTTTCTTCATTACAAAATTATTACAGGTAGTACGCTATCAGCGTCAGTTATAAAAACTACAGGTTGTTCCGCTTTCATTTTCACACATGATTTTTGATAGTCAATCGAGAACATGATCTAATTGATTTGTCAATTTTCTAAAATATGTTGCCCCTTTGTTAAAGTTCAAATATAGCAGGTGTATTATGGGGGTATATAATATATTTTGTTTATTTAACTACATTTACGCTTTTTAATAAAATTTGCATGTACATTGGCTCCGTTAATTTTGAGCCCATTAATTTTGCTAAAAATTGCATTTAATTGTTCCAAAAATCTAGGGAATGTAGAATTTGGCTTGTATATCCAGGCCAGTAATAAATTTACGTTTTGTAATTTTGATCCCCTTGGCCTGATGCTTGAAAACAAAATTGGCTTAACTCCATTTTTGATAAAATATAACCCCCGAAATTCTCAATCTATCGAACTCAATAGCATTAAGGTATTGAATAGTTTCCATTACAATATTTTCTTCTTGTCGCTCTGAAAAGAATATTTATATCGTAGTTTATATTATTGAGGAGACGAAGAGAATTGACCTCTAGTCAATAGAATATAGAATATAATTTATTTTTTAAATATGTTTTGGGTCATTTGGTATATATATATATATATATATATATATATATATATATATATATATATATATATATATATATATATATATATACCAAATATATATATATATATATGTATGTGTGTGTGTGTAAATGTATATATATATATATATATATATATATATATATATATATATATATATATAGTTTTAAATTGTAATAACCACCTTAGCGCTAGGTGATCAGTTCGTCGATCAGTATATATATATATATATATATATATATATATATATATATATATATATATATATATATATATAGTTTTAAATTGTAATCACCACCTTAGCGCTGGGTGATCAGTTCGTCGATGAAATGATTGACCGTTCAAGTACTTATGGAAGTACTTTACTCATTCCAGTATTGCGAGCAACTCTTCTTCTTCGTGCACCATCTGTTCCATAGCCACTCGCATCTATGTCCAACAACAGTTGGCCCATTCTTGTACTACTATTTTCTCCTCGTCGGTATGTACCCCTTGTGTTGTTACTTTATGATCAAGATATTTAACTTCTCCCATCAAAAGTGAACTCTTTATTGGATTTATTTTACGTCCTGCTGTATTGTATACGCTGAAATGCTGCTATCAACTTTTCCAGGTGGTCGTTAAAATCTTTTCTCATCACGATAATATCATCGAGGTAACCAAGGCCGTTTTCCAGTGTAGTCATCTGAGTACACGTTCCATCAAACGTTCGGAAGTAGCCGGCGCATTGCATAAGCCAAATGGCATCACTGTGGATTGCTTCAGACCATCAAACCATGTTTTACGATGGTTGTTCGTCCAGCAGTTTCATTTCCATTTCCATTTGTACTTCTTTAATAGGTGTAAGGTTTTTTCTTTTTGCTGTTTGGTAAGCACACCTGCCCATTCTTCCATCTGTGCTTTTAACTCCGCTCTAACAGTTCCTGATCTTATACTTTTCACCGACGAACCCTTTTCGCAGTCTACTACGGCGGTAACTTACTGGCAATGACCACCATTCCTTTCTTCACAACTGTAGATGTATTAGTTGGATTTAGTATTCGTACCGGTACCATTCCATTTTCTTTAGGTTCCACCAGCGTCTTACCAAGTATAACGTTTTTATGCGTTATTTCTTTATCCGCTTTCAGTTTCCATATTTGCGCTGGAGTGTGTTCATCAGTGATTGGGAGGTAGCTGTATGACTTCTGAGGCATTACCTTTTAATGCGACAATTAAAGCAGCGGTCTTCAAAGCTGTTGTCTCGAATTGAAGCTTGAAGATGTTGAACGGCGTGGTTCCATCAAATGTTGGTGGCTTTCGTTTGATTGCACTTAAATCTCTAATCACTGATGTGGCTTGTCCATTTATTTTTAGTTGATTGAGATAGTGCTGTAATTTCTCGAACTTTTTTTCCAAGTCATCTAAATGTTCCTTCAGATCCGTAACTTTCATTAATAGCTCGGGAAATTTCCAGAAATTTAATCATAATTCCTTTTTATAGATTTTCGGTAACGTGTTCTTGGCGAGCCGAATGTTCTTGAATTTCCATACGCATTTCAGCCGAATGTTCTTGAAGCTTCAAATTTATTCCCTGCAGTTGCTGTTGTTGTTGTTGTATCATGGTTTTGAAACTCATGAAATCCATGAGTTGACCACTCGAATTTATCTTGCTCTCTTCCTCAGAATACCCAACTGCATGTATCTCGGCTTCCTCAAAGGACCATATTCTTCTACATTAATACCATTAGACTCCATGGCTTGCCTTAGCCTCACCAGCTGTCACTGCCATTTGAATTTTATTTGCTGGTACTTTCGCCCTAATAAATAAATTTTTAAATATTTTGCTCTATTTTTTCATTTCCTTTTTGATATCATTAAACAAAATCTTACATTTCTTTGAGATGCTTTTCTCCAGCGACTGAAAATTAAGCATTTGCCAAAATCAGATATCAATAGTCGTGTCCTCGGCAACTAGTATTCATTCCCAATACATTTGGAAATTGATGGTTGCCAGCTTAGCAACTAGCGGTTTACAATCACAATAAGCATATATATTTGTTTAAATGTTCAAATCATTGATTAAATATATGTATATATAAAGGGTTTTTCATTAAGAACGATAGGATTTGAAATTGAAATAAAACATAGAAAATTTAACTGAATTTGGAGAGTTTTACTTTTATTAGATGATATATTTTATGTCACTTATGATTTAAACAAAATATCGTTGAAATTGCTTCGGCTCTTCTTGCATTGGTTAATCCGGTCACTCTAATTTTCGATGACTCTGTGCAACATTTCGGGTTGTATGGAGACTATTTTGGCTTGTATGTTGGGTCCAAGCTCGTCAATAATTTTGGGTTGGTTGGCGTAAACATGTGATTTTACATAACCTTACAGAAAATAGTCCAGTGGCCTTAAATCACACGATCTTGGAGGTTACTTGTAGGGGCCATTTCTTGAAATTTTAGATTCACCGAATTTTCTCCGCTAAAGGTCCATCGTAACGCCGACTGTGTTGCAAGTTGCACCGTCTTGTTGTCGTCCGACTTCTAATACTGTTTAAATTTAACACGCACAACAGTACTGAAAGAAAAGCTCCGCCAAAGAGCGCTTCGGGGTTTTACACATATTTATTTATTTTTTATTACTACTATTATTATTATTATTATTTTAAAATTAATATTATTGCAACATTTTTGTGCTTATTTTATTTTTAGATTTAATTGTTACTGCAAAAGCGACTGCCACGGCGGAAACATTAACAAAAGAAGCATATTTTAATGGATCTGCATATTTAAGACTTTTGGCGCCGATGCCAATTTGGGATCATTCTGCAATTAGTTTTCGTTCTTGTCGTGGTAAAATTATGAATTAAATTTTAAAGAAAGTGATTGTTATATATACATATATTCAATTTATTCTGACAATTTCTGCTTAAGGTGGTGAAATCCTTGCTCAACAGTACAATAAAAATTCTATTGTGATCTCAGTGCTGAATGACTTCTTACAAGTCTCTCTCGCTGGTCCAGCAGTTATAGGTCCGAATAACAGATTAGATGTCAAGTTGTCCTTCCACTTACTTGATAATCGTTGGCATTTGCTTCAATTTAAATATGAATATGGGAACCTTTATCTATTTGTCGATCGAACTTCCATGATATTTGGTGAGTTTAAACGAAGAATAACTAAAATTGACTTTAATACTATTAATATGAAATCTTAGCAAATTCTACATACAATAGCCAGTTTCTTACCAACCAGGATATTGGGAATGAAGCAGCTATTTTAATACTAGGTAATTCATTTACTGGTTGCTTGCTTGATGGACCAGGACTACAATTTATAAATGTTTCGATGAATGTTCAAAACGTTATTTTTGGATCGTGTCCGCTTTCATATGGACCTTGCGGAGAACAAGATACTCTAGTACGTGTTGGCGATAATTTTTGTAATAACGATCCTTGTATGGGTCATGGATTGTGTATATCACATATGGAGGGTTATGAGTGTAAATGTACTTCTCGATATTCTGGCAAAAACTGTCAGATGGACAATGGATCTCCGTGTGCCAAAAATCCTTGCGTAAGCTCCGGTACGTGTCTGGAGGATAATCGAGGAGACTATCAATGCATTTGTCCACCAAATCACACTGGAAAACATTGTGAAACTGAAATCAATATTCACCAACTGTGCCAATCAAATCCTTGCCTTAACAACGGCGCATGTGTTGTGCCACAGGGCAGTACGGTAATAGAATGTGAATGCCCAAAGGGATTTTCGGGTGTTCGTTGTGAAAGTAATATAGATGAATGTGCCTCACAGCCATGTCTAAATAACGGACGCTGCATTGATGCAGTAAATGGATTTACGTGCGACTGCCTTGATACTGGATACACTGGGACATATTGCCAATTAAATATAGATGAATGTGAACAAAGCCCTTGTGTTAATGGACGTTGTTTTGACACATATGGTTGGTACACGTGCCTATGTTTTGAAGGTTGGCGCGGAGAAATCTGTGATAAGCCTATAAGTTGTCAAACGCAGAAATGCTTAAATGGTGGAACGTGTTTAGATAAGAGCATAGGATTTCAATGCATGTGTCCAGCTGGTTACAGCGGTGAATTGTGTCAACAAGCACCGCCGTGTCCCCAATGTCCCATAGATTCAGAGTGCATTGCCGGAAAATGTGTGTGCAAATCGGGATTATCGGGTATGTACTTTGGAAATACGTATATTTTTTAAATATCTAAAGGCCTATTATTCTGATATCTATAAAATGAGACTACGGTTACTAACTTTAAATCATAGTAACATTATCACATTGATTACAAATATGAAATTTACATTAGCTTAAATTAATTAATAATATTATATGGCTAATATATTCAATTCTCATTCGTTATTTGAAAGAATCTCAATCATCTAAGTCATCAGGACATAATCTAACTTCAAAATATTTTGGTCAAAAACGGAAGCGTTATATTCCACCAGAATGGCTTAAAAAAAAGAGATGTGAGCTAAAATTGAGTATGTGGACTTTGAAATTCTTAAGCTCAATATTTACTAAATAATTCTTGAATGTTTCCCCAAATTTCGTAAAGACTTTTATTGTCAAAATTTCATTATACAATTTGTATTACCCAATCCGGACTAATTTTAGTACATGATAGATTCGTTCCGGTACTTTTTGGGTAAAAGGAGAGTAAACAAATATTTTCATGGATAGCCAAAACCACAACAAAGTACGAGAACGAACAAAAACACATTTCATGTCCAACACCATAACGGAATTAACAAAGTGGTAGCGAAATTGACATATATCCTACACATGTAAGAACTTTATCGTTATCACTCTGGATATCATATATAAACATATAACAGTAAAAAGTGCAAAATATTTATTTTTGCTTATTTTAATGTTAAAGCTTTTCCAAACTTAGTAATTAATAATACCTATTTGGTTTTATGGGTGCCGTAGCTCAGTGGTTAGTGTGTTCGCTTTCTGATCTGTAGGTCGTGGTTCAATACCCGGCTGATGCATAACAAATTTAATACCGAAAAAATTTTCTTTCGAACGGTACCCACCTGTCGGCAAGCAATTGGCAATTCTTCCGACAGTAACAACTTGCCATGAAAAAGCTTCTAAAAAGAACTCTGTGACAAAGCTCAGAAAAAGTGATGTCACAAGTGTTCTGCCGTTCGGAACCGGCTAAAATAAGTAGGTCCATTCTAATACTCTCCAAAATTTAAGACGCACAACAGTAATGGAAGAGAAGCTCGGCCAATGAGCCCTTTGGGGCTTTAAGTGCCACATATTTATTTTTTATTTATTTATTTGGTTTTAAATGTAAAATGTATTTACAAAAACCGAAGACTTTTTTAAATGAAGCTTTTAGGAGAGAAATGCCAATTTCACTACCGCTTTATTGTTACACTATGCCAAGAACCAAGTTATAGTTATAAAATCGTCCGACAAAATCACATTTCTTTGAGCACATAAGAAAATCCAAAAGAATCAGAAAATACACATCAAAAGAAAATAAACATATTTTGGCAATTCGCTCTATCACGTCAAAACATCTTTTTAATCGATTTTAAAGTTTAATAAGCGCCGAGAATTTAATTTTTATTATCTTTAGGTATTCATTTTGAACTAAATTGTACTCAATTTTTATCATGAAATGAAAAGTACCAAATGTACATATATGCCTGAAAATAATAAAAATTTGAATCAAAATTAAACTTTCATCTTTACCATGGAATAGTGGCACCATCTGGCGTCAGAATAGTCCGGGAAAAAATCAAACTTGTTATTCAATTACCTTTTTAATAAGGTATTATTTATTTAAATCTGTCAACATTTACTTATTTTATTGATTTTTTTTTTTATTTGTAAGTTTTCAAGATCCTTAGCGCTAGTCGATTTAAAAAAAATTTGTACGTACTACAGCAAATCGCCAAAATACGTATTTCTTCTTTTGATGTATATTTTCAGATTCATTTGGATTTTCTCATGTTTACAAACCTCCGTCAAGCGGTGTAATACTAACATTTGCTACTAACCGTACATAAGAAAAATGCTTTAGTTTAATTGTGATTCTTACGAAATTATTTAAGGTTCCCATAATATGTACATACTAAATACAACGGGTTAAAATTAAAAAAATTTTCGTGATTTTGTAAAGGAGTTTACCTACTTACTACTTAGCATCCGGCCGCTGTATTCCTATTTAGGTACTATTTGGGTGCCGTAGCTCAGTGGTTAGTGTGTTGGCCTTCTGATCTGTAAGTCGTGGTTCAATCCCCGGCTAATGCATAACAAATTTAATATCGAAAAGATTTTTCTTTCGAATGGTACCCACCTGTCGGCAAGCAACTGGCAATTCTTCAGACAGTAACAACTTGCATGAATAAGCTTCTGAAAGAACTCTTTGACAAACCTCAGAAAAAGTGATGTCACAAGGGTGTCTATCTCTAGTAGGTCCCTTCTAATACTGCCCAAAAATTTAACACGCACAACAGAACAAATGGAAGAGAAGCTTGGCCAATGAGCCCTTCGGGGCTTTAAATGCCATATATATATATATATATATATATATATATATATATATATATATATATATATATATATATATATATATATATATAAATATATATATATATATATATATATATATATATATATATATGTATGTATGTATATATATATATATATATATATATATATGTATATATATATATATATATGTATATATATATATGTGTATATATATATATATATATATATATATATATATATATCGTGATCGTGGCGGTCGTAGCCAAAAAAGCTCTCTTTGGTCGCATCGTTCTTCTTATCCGTCGGGGTGTGGGCTCATATTAGGCTGATGTTGAAAATGTGTGCTTAATGCGGATTGTTACCAGCCATTCGTTCACAGTAGTTAACTGCGAGAGAAGATGTAGTCTCTTACTGACAACAAATCCACATCCGAGCTTGTGCCTCCCCGCATAGAGCAGCCCTGTCCTGTCCATCGCATTTCCTGAAGTGCAATGATGTCAGCTTTAATCTGTCGAGGACATTAATCAGCTGAATAGAGGCACCTAGAGGGGTCATTAATAAGAGGGGAGAGAGTTTATGTGGCGGGTTCCAAGCCCAACGCACAAGCTCTCACAGAGTAGTTTTTCGTAAGGGAGCTAGGTAGGTAGATAAGGCTGCTGTCATATGACGCACTTAGGCCAGATATGGCCCATTGTTATACCACGGGAACTAATTCTTATCCTACTGAGTCCTTAAACCATCCTGACGATTTGTTACTCCTTGTTAATTTTATGTTAGCAATTTGGATAATGCTGTGAAGAGAATCTATTCCAAAGGTGGTAAACCTTCTGCACAGAGCCAACCACCTGTACATACGTTGTTCTATGGTTTCTTCCTCTTGACACCTCCTACAATAATCATAATGTGGTATCCCCAGTATAATAACGTACCTACTAATAAGGCAATGCCGTGTTAAGTCTCCAATTGTCCTTCTAGTTAAGACATACTAAAACCTCCATCCCAGTCAAGTTAGGCTACAAGTTGCCATCTGTCGCCTACGTGTATTAGCAACATCATTGGTGTACCTGTCTCTTAACAATTTCCAAGTTGACAACGGCATCGACAATGAAACCTTATCCAGGTGAACTAGTAACGTTGTGTCTTGCCTAGCTAATTCATCCGCCTTGCAATTATCCTCTTTACATTACATTAAAAAATCTGTGGTTAGTCTCTTTGATTAAAAGTCTTCCAGGAAAACTATTTAAGAAGTAAATGAATTGGGAAATCGCAGGAATGAAATGTATCTCGCCTAAATAGTCGGTCGGTCAGTCACTTTATGGGATTGCACGATAACTTTAACAAATGATGGGCTATTTCTACAAGCTATCATCCACACGGAGCAATCAAATAGGCAAACCTCAACATTTCTTGAAACTTAACCTTTTAATCACGAGCAAAAATATTTGGCACGAGAGATTAATATAGTAGTGAGTAATAGTATTTCCATAAATGGTCTAGCCAAACTACCTTACAAAGTGGAGCAGTTTTTAAAAAAATAAAACGTATGTATGTACCTACAAATATTATAAGGGCAAATAATTTCGTAAAAAATGAACATGGCACTTCCACTATTTGAGGTAACCCCGTACAAGTCACTCCTACGATCCATTCATTAATGTCGCTATAAGACTGTAAGGCCATTTTTTTTTATTATATTGTTACATATGTTTACATAGCTTATTTTTGTTTAATTTATAAATCGTGGTCCTATTAGAACAATTGTAACGTATTGTATTTTTGTATTTTTATGATATTACTTGCTGGCTTGTACCTTTCCAATTAATTAAATTTATTGCTACTTACGTTTCTGGTGATGGGTTAATCTTTGAAGGCTAAGCTTATACATATTTGTTTTGTGCGACGCACATTCTAACAGTAATCAATAATAAAATGAATGCAGATATGGTTAGTACCATTTTAATGCTGGATTTACGCTTTTGTGATGCATACAGGTATAACTATGCACATGGATATAGGTATTTAAATAAAAATATATTACATGTTTATAAGAAGTACTTGTTCATAAAGGTGTGAATCCAGCTTTTGTAATACAATATTTGTATATATAAATAAATATACTAATACATTCCGAATTCTGGTATAACAAAAACTGGGATTAATGTAGGCCCCATTGGTCATTGTGTACCCCAAACAACAAGGAAAGCTACAACTGTTATTCCTGTAACGAGTGTACAACAATCACGTTCAGCTCAGTTGAATGCATGCCCCTCAGAAAAATGCTTGAATGGTGGTACTTGTAGTGGATATGCTTCAAATTTTACTTGTTTATGTGCTAATGGATTTGCAGGTTTGAACATAGAATAATTCTCTACTCACGAGGAATAATATAGAATGTCTTATTCCAAAAATTATTTACACAGGACCACATTAGAAAGGTCTTGTCTTTCAAACAGAAAAAAAATGAATATTAGTATGCTCATACATTATATGGAGCCGCTGAAAACGAATACGGGACTTGTTAGATTCGGCTAGATTGCATTTTGTTACGAATGACAAAAAAAGGAAATAAAAACATTAATTAAGATATCCGGCCCAGATCTTCGAGTGGCTGTGTTATTTATGATTCAACTCACTTAAATTTATTATAAAATTCTTGGAATTGTATATACGCGATTTTTGCGTCAAGTCCAAATTAGATATATTATTTTTCGTGAGTAGAAAATTGTATAACTCTTAATCGTATATTTAGTGTAAAAAGTAGATTAACCATAAAAAAATATTTGGCTTCTTTGTAGGTTTGATTAAAATTATGATTCATAAAAAATACAATAATTGTTTTGAATACAGGTTACAATTGTGAACTAACTGTGAATGACCAAGCTTCTTCAGGCAGCCCTTCATCAAGTGGTTGTCTACATGGGGGTAAATGTTTAAATGGAGGAACTTGTTCAATGAACGGCACTCATTGTTATTGTGTTAATGGATATATCGGTGAACGTTGTGAAATAATAGAACCTTGTTTACCCTCAAATTGTCAAGAACCCATGATATGCTCCCAAAATAAGTGTATATGCCCGGAAAATAAATTCTGTACCACTTGTTCTACACAACCTTGTCGAAATGGAGGCACATGTACTGACTTGGGCAGTGGCGATTATGAATGCAAATGTCGTCAAGGTTGGAGCGGTCGAAATTGTGTGAATGATATTGACGAATGTGCACTAAACCCAAATATTTGTGGAAATGGAATATGCAAAAATGAAGAGGGATCATATAAATGTTACTGTACGCCTGGATTTACAGGTATTCGTTGTGATTCAGATGTGGATGAATGCTTAAGTCATCCTTGTCAAAATGGAGCTACGTGTCATAATAAGGTGAGCATTTATAACAAATTATGAAATCATTTACATTAGAATAAAGGTTAAATATAAGATATTAAATCGTAATTAGCTATTTTTCTTTAAATACGGAAAGCACCGGATTTTAAGACAAGTGAGTTGCTATAGGTTCATTTGTAAAATGTATATCTAACTGAAAATTAATATTAAGTAAATAATATATGTATATTATTGTCATCACGTGTATTAATTCATGAACATTTTTCCATCTAGATTAATGCCTATGAATGCGATTGTAAGGACGGTTACAGTGGCGATAATTGCGAATATGACATTAACGAATGCGCTAGCAGCCCTTGCTCTAAAGGTTCCACTTGTATTGATTTGATTAACAACTTTACGTGCTCCTGTATACCTGGCATGACAGGACGTATTTGTGAGATCGACATAGACGATTGTGTTTCCGCTCCTTGTCAGCATGGTGGACGTTGTATAGATGAGTTGGGAGGTTTCCATTGTGACTGTGCTTCTACCGGTTATGAGGGCCAACTTTGTGAATTGAATATTGACGAGTGTGCGTTCAATATGTGTACAAATGGCGCTGAGTGCTTAGATCAAATCAATGATTATTTATGTAAGTGCTACACGGGCTTTAAAGGCAAGAATTGTGAGATTGATGTTAACGAGTGCGAAAGCAATCCATGTCAATACAATGGGAACTGTTTGGAAAGATCAAACTTTACATTATATAAGAAGTCATATAGTCAAAATCTTCCCGACGTATTTGGCAAACCGTTTTCATATGAGAATGCTAGTGGGTGTGTATATTATATAAATTTGTCGATATTTCTATACACTTATAAGCAATTATTTGTAAATACAGGTATGAATGCGTTTGTGTTCCAGGTATTATGGGAAGAAATTGTGAAATAAATATTAATGAATGCGAAAGTAACCCCTGTAGCAAGCATGGTACTTGTAATGATGGTGTAAGTTGTGTTGAAAGTTAATACGTATATAGGGTGTTGATAAAATCATGAATTTTAGATCGGAACGTATACATGTGAATGCGATCCTGGATTCGAGGGCACACACTGTGAAATAAATATTGATGAATGTGAAAGGTATATTTTTGATAATTATGTATGTTAAAAGCAGTTCTTTTAATATTTAGCAAAATATTTTTTAAAGATATGATCCGTGTGGGGCCCATGGAACTTGTATTGATCAAACAAATGATTACGATTGCGATTGTGATGCTAATTTTGGTGGTAAAAATTGTTCCGTCCCTCTAACAGGGTGCGTTAGCTCCCCCTGTTTAAATGGAGGTTTTTGTAAACCTTTTCTAGTGAACGAGACAAATCATTTATTCAATTGCTCTTGCCAACATGGATATCAAGGAGAAACATGCGAGAAATCTACTACTATTTCGATGGTAGTAAGTAGTTTGATAACTGTGAAGACACAAAGAGAAGAAGGCTACGATATCAATCTTCAATTTAAAACTACTTTACCAAATGGAGTTTTAGCCTTTGGTACATCTGGTGGTCAAAATGAGCCTGTGAGTTATATTTTAGAATTAATTAATGGGCGTCTAAATCTACACTCATCGTTGCTAAACAAATGGGAAGGGGTTTTTATCGGTTCCAAACTTAATGATAGCAACTGGCATAAAGTGTTCGTAGCTATAAACACGTCCCATCTGGTTCTGTCAGCAAATGATGAGCAAGCTATATTCCCAGTTGGATCGTACGAAACGGCTAATGGAAGCCAGCCTTCATTTCCGTTAACATATTTAGGTGGTACGATACCAAATTTAAAGTCTTACCTTCGTCATTTAACTCATCGTCCATCGAGTTTTGTCGGCTGCATGCAAGATATTGTAGTTAATGGAAAATGGATATTTCCGGAAGAGCGAAGTTCCGACAGAGACACAATTTTAACGAATATACGAAGCGGTTGTCCAAGGTCTGAACAATGTAATCCAAATCCATGTCACTCAAATGGAGAATGTACTGATTTATGGCATACTTTTTCTTGCACTTGTCAACGACCACATTTTGGGCACACTTGCAAATACAGTATGTGTAATAAGCTGCAAACATTTACATTGATATTAATATAATCTTATTTGCTCTGACAATAGATATAACAGCAGCAACATTTGGTCATGAAAATACTACTCATTCTGCCGTTATCGTTGAAACTAATGATGCCGCGCGGAGAGCAATAAGGTCTATTTTAGATATATCAATGTTTATACGAACACGTGAACCTGCTGGTCAAGTTTTCTATTTAGGTAGCGACCCAAAGAAAACTGCTGCCAAAGGAACAAGTAAATATATTATAAATTTATAAAGAAAAGTTATTGATGTGTAGATAAATTTCTATAGGCGAAACAGCAGATTCCTATGTTTCTGCTAAACTATATGGTGGTGAATTGCTTGTAAAAATGCAGTTCAATGGCACTCCAGAAGCTTATACTGTTGGAGGTAATAAACTTGATAATGGATATAATCATCTCATTGAAGTTGTACGAAATCAAACTTTGGTTCAAGTAAAGTTGAATGGGACAGAGTATTTTCGTAAGACTTTATCATCGACTGGATTACTTGATGCTCAAGTGTTATACTTAGGAGGTCCTCCGCCTACTGTGCAGTCCTTATTACAGTCACCAATAGATATTGAATCAGGTACAATGGCCGTCGATGAGAATGTCACAAAAAAGGAAGAAAATGGAAAAGACTATTTTAAGGGTATTATACAAGATGTTAAAGTAAGCAACGGTTCACATACAATGATTGTTGAATTATACCCTCTAAATGAAGAAGATCTAGGACTTCCGTCTCCATTCGGAATCGTAACAATTGATAGGAATTCGGTGCTGAAAGGTGAAGTCTCCGATGATCTTTGTCGGAAGAGTCCCTGTAAACACAATGCAGATTGTCATAATACATGGAACGATTATGCTTGCCTTTGCCCAAATGGATATAAAGGCAAAGATTGTCAAGAAATTGAATTTTGCCAACTAGTCAGATGTCCAGGAACCAGCATATGTCAAAATTTAGACGATGGTTATGAGTGTATAACAAACATAACACTGAAGGGTAACGAAAAATCACCATTGTCTTTTTTCTATTACACCGAACAAACAAATGAAGACGCAAACAAACTACTTGCGCCTATTATTGAAATAGCTTACAGAACACGTGCCGGTGGGACTCTACTTTTTATAGAAAATAATGAAAGCTTCTTTGAAATAGGAATAAATCAAGGGCAAGTTACAGTAACCTGGAAACTGAATCATGACCAATTTGGCGAGACAAAACGATTCACAAAAGAAAATTTTGATCGAAATATTAAGGATTACGAACCTGGGTACATCTATTATAATCTGACTGATTGAATAAATTATTTATTTCATTTTTCTTTGCAGATGGAGTCGTATATATTTAAAAGCACGAAATGGGAAATTGGAAGGCGGGTGGAAGGGTTGGGAGGGCATGGTTGATCCGTCACCAGCATTCAGTACTGAAATTGACCAAATAGCGTTTCAACAGCTTATTTCTACACAAGTGTATTTAGGTGGAATGCCAATAGATAGCCGTCAGTCACGAGGCAGTAGTTCATCCCAACAAGGCTCGCAATTTAAAGGTTGCTTAGGCGAAGCACGTGTTGGAGGTCTTTTATTACCATATTTTACTAATTTTGAAATGTATCCGCGCTCAGAAAGTGTGTCAGTTCAACCACAGAAACAATTTCGATTGAATTCGACAAAACCTGAAATAGGCTGTGTTTTATGCTTCCACACCGATTGCAAAAATGGTGGCTTTTGCAACTCGCCAACTGAACATTATGCTTGCGAATGTTTACCTGGGTATGAGGGCGATGATTGTTCTGTTGACATTGATGAGTGTTTAATGATTACATGTGCAAATAATGGTACTTGTATTGACAAAGTAGCTGATTTTTTATGTAGTTGTCTTCCGGGATATGATGGCCGTTTCTGCCAGCATAATATCGATGAATGCGCTTCAAACCCATGCCACAATGAAGGAAATTGCACTGATTTAATAGCGGATTTCTCTTGCGAATGCACTGAAGATTATGCTGGTCCACAGTGTGATATACTAAAACAAGTTACTTGCGAAAATTTTCCATGCAGAAATGGTTCAACATGTGAAAATGGATTAAGTATTAAATTTTTTGCTTTTAATTTAATTACTTTGTCAAAATTTAAAATTTCTTATAGATACAAGTACAGGGAATAATTTCACTTGCATGTGCGTAGAAGGATTTGATGGTCCTCTTTGTGAAATACCTTTCTGTGAAAAACGACCATGTTTAAATGGTGGACTTTGCTTAATTGGAGATCACACCGTAAAACCATAATATACAATAAACTTTCATCAGATAATCATCATATACTATATTTCAGACACCCGTCTGTAAGTGCAGTCTTGGTTATATGGGCCGTTTTTGTGAGAACGACATAAACGAATGTGATTCAAATCCTTGCATGAATGATGGCAAATGCATTGACATGATAGGGAGTTATGAATGTAATTGTACTGAAACTGGGTTCGAAGGAGTCAACTGTGAAAGTGACATTGATGAATGTTCAACGAGCATTGAATATTGTGGTGGTCTTGGTCGCTGTATAAATTTACCCGGCTCCTTTAAATGCATCTGTCAAGATTCATTCTGTGGCGCGTATTGTAATTTTACTGATCCTTGTAAAAGGGGTGTTGAGTTGTGCATGCATCGTGGTGCATGCGTAGAGGCCTGCAGTGAGGAAGCTGATTACATATGTAACTGTACAGATGGTTTTACTGGAAAAAATTGTTCTGAGTTGGTAAGAAATGATGGTTTACTTTGTTAAAAAAAGTGGTTCTAAAATAATTATCTTCCAGATTATATTTAAAGAGGAAGGCCCTTCTACAGCAGACATCGCCATAATTGTGGTTCCTATAATTGTAATATTATTACTTATTGGGGCTGCCTTGCTGGCAACATTTTTCGTAATGGCTCGAAATAAACGAGCGACAAGAGGGACATATAGCCCAAGTGCACAGGAATACTGTAATCCTAGATTAGAGATGGACAATGTGTTAAAACCACCGCCCGAAGAACGTCTCATATAGTCATATAGTCTTATTTAAATATTTTGCATATATGTTGTTTCCTCGATTTTAATTTCTTAGTTTTATTTAATTCTTGAGAGTCGTTTTTAATAGCAGTTTTATGAGATTCTACCTTAAAAGTATTACTATTTCTTCTTCTTGAAATACTTTCAAATATTCTCAAAAACTACGGCTCCTACATATATAGTTTCTAAGTATGTTATTTTTTATTTTCTTTTCTTTCGAATAATACATATGTAGATTAATTTAGCATGAACAAAAATTCATGCAATTCAGTTTAATGTAATTATTGTTCATAGTATTTGCGAATATAATATATATATATATATATATATATATATATATATATATATATATACATATATATATATATATATATATATACATATATATATATACATATATATATACATATATATATATATATATATATATATATATATACATATATATATACATATATATATATATACATATATATATATACATATATATATATACATATATATATATATATATATATACATATATATACATATATATATATATATATATATACATATATATATATATACATATATATACATATATATATACATATATATATATATATATATATATATATATATATATATATATATAATAAGCATGTGGCACTTAAAAACCCCGTAGGGCTCTTTGGCCGAACTTCTCTTCCATTACTGTTGTGCGTGTTAAATTTTGGACAGTATTAGTGGATCCGAACGTCAGAACTCGATCTTACGTCTGAAAAGACGTTTCTCTGCACTCCTCTTCTCTCTGTACCGCTCCTTAACAGCATGCATGGCACCTACAGACAGGGTTTTTCTCTGCGGTAGCGTCGCGACACTCGTGATCATACCCCTCATTTCTCAGAGGCCGGTAGAAACCGATTACCTCCTCAGCAGTAGTAGTCATGGAGTGGAATATGTGTGTCCAATGTGAGCATGTACGAGTATCATTAAGAGGGGGATTATTTTGCATAAGTATATCCGATAATTGAGTGTTAAAAGCATTTGCTGTCTCTGGTGATTGCAGCTTATTGACGTCTCTCTCTCTCTCTGTGGAACTTCGTTTGTTTTTTGCGACGCATAAACGTGTCCGCAGCACTAATTACCATGTTTCGTGCTGCGGCGAAGTCGATCAACCTCATTCCGTTTTCGGAGGTGTTCTGGTGGAGGCTGAATTTTCCGACGGTATTAGGCTGATGATAAAAAATGTTGCCTTAAAGCGGATTGTTGCCAGCCGCTTATTCACAGGGGTGAACTGTGAGACAAGATGCCGCAGTCTCTTACTGATAATCCATATCCAAGTTTGTGCCTCTCCGCATGGCAACTGTAATATATATCACAGCATGCCCTTTTAGAGCAACCCTGCCCCGTCCATCGCATTTCCTGAAGTGTGGTGATGTCAGCCTTGCATTTTTCGAGGACATCAACCAGCTGGATAGAGGCACCTTCCCTACAGAGGGACCGCGCATTCCAGGTGCATATCCATATATCGTAGTCCTTATTTCGTTTGCGGATGCGTCAACAAAAGGCATATTCCTTATCCGAGGCACGGTTTGATTTTTCATTGGATGAGAATTTTTATGTGGTGGGTCCCAAGTCCAACGCACAAACTCTAACCGAGGAGGTTTTCGTCACTCACTTTAGCCGCCTTCCAGCGGGTGCCAGGAAGATGTTGCCCGGTGGTCGCCACATGGATGACCCCCATTAAAAAGTGAAGGTGACATCACATAGTAAGCAGAGCTATCTACATGATGGTACACTCATTACAGAGTGAACGTACCATCACATAGCGCGGAGAACAAACTATATGACGTCCAGTAAGTTGACTTGCGATGAGTTCAAGAAGGATTTCGCGAGCCCCACCCGATTAAGGCAGTTAGACACGTCAGCTTTTTCCGGCAGTAACAATTTGCTATGGAAAAGCTTCCAAAAGTACTCTGTGGCAAAGCTCAGAAGTCGCAAGACTTCTTCGATTCCCAATCGGCTAAAAAAGTAGGTCTCTTCTAATACTGTCAAAAATTTAATACGCCCAACAGTAATAGAAGAAAAGAAAAGAGCCCTTCGGAGTTTATAAGTGGCACATATATATGTATGTATGTATATATATATATATATATATATATATACATACACATGTATATGTATATATATTTGTATTATATATATATGTATATATATATATATATATATATATATATATATATATATATATATATTTATATATATATATATATATATATATATATATATATATATATGTGTGTGTGTGATTTATTTCGTTATTTGTTAATTATAAATGCAAGACATTGAAAACAAACGCTTACATTGGTCGGCTAGTGACACGTAGATAAACTCTGAATAAACTTATAGGTATACTATTGCCCCTGTGCACCAGGCCCACATCATCAGGTCTAGCGGCATAGACTCTAAATATAAAGCTAAATTATTGAAAGTTGAATAGTCAACATCACCTAAATTCCTTTATAAAAACCGCCAACAAATTGATATTTTCTGAAGAGAAGTTTCATTGTAACACACTTAAAGCAGATTTTGAAGCGAAGTACTAAAAATAAAAAATTTATTTTCAAAGAACTAAAGAGATGATCACCAAACAGTCAACCAACAAGTCTGCTAGTAAGTGGTAATTTCTTTGGCTCCGACTTGGAAAAGAAATTACTTAATGCATTTTAGTAATTCGCCCCAAAGTCTGCCGTTTTATTTATTTAAATTTTTAACCTTTTAGTTGCATTTAGTTTTTGTTCGTATTGTCGGTGTTATGGACTGTTAGGTAAGTACGTGAAAATCTAAAATGGTTTTCTTTAACTGAATCATACGATAGAACCCAGGAATATTTGTACGATATATAGCTTCAAAGGTTTTTGTTCTGGCTAGGCAAACACAGAAATTATATAAGATAACAATTAGTCGATGCTCTATTTCATACGTATTAATGTGTTCAGAAAAGCATGACAGTATGTGCAGATTTGGCCGCAAAGCAGATTTGATGATTGATGCAACTGACAGGATTGTTGAGTTTTTGCAGATAACTTTGTTGCATTTTTGAACGAGTTTTCTACTAAAATAGAAATGCTATTGAGCCCAATAGTTGACGATATTTGTGAGTCAGGAGATCATGTTTTTTTGTTAAATATAAGAAAGAGAAAAAATGGGAAAGTTAAAAAGAATCCGCTTTCTCTTAAAAAATATATTATTAAAACGGATAATTTTTTTAAATAATAAAACTATAATGCAGGAATACATTTTATTCAATTTTTGAATGAACTGGTTGCTTCCACCATTTTATCCCTCTTCGATTTCAATCGCATTCTATAGTATAACTTAATTTCAGCAGTGCGAAGGTGATGTGACGCAAATAATGATCGACTCTTGATAGAAAAATACCATTTTAGAAAGCTCGACAGTTGCAATGTTGTCATATTAGCATTTTGCGAATTTTGTTGGACTTCCTCTCTGCTCCGTCCGCACAATCCTTTTTTTTTTGAAGTGACACATATTGGTAGCGTTCCTTTCTGATATGCATCATACACTATTGATGTACGACACAAAGGCAAATGCAACAACAAATAAGGCGGTGTAGATGAATATGTCTCAATACAAGTGGTACATACATGGAGCAATTAAAAATATTCCAAAGTTCTTGTTCTTTTAGCACGACGAATATCATTTCATCCTAGTATGAATATGTCTCAATACAAGTGGTAGGTACATGGAGCAATAAAAAATATTCCAAAGTTCTTATTCTTTTAGCACGACGAATATCATTTCATCCTAGTACTCCTAACGAATCTAAGACGATCGGACAAAGGGAGAGTCTGGACTGCGTTCAGTCTCAAAACATCACTTCCCAATAATCTTAATCTTGTTCGTGCAAAGGCTGGAGAGTGACAGAGGAAGTGCTCTGTTGTGTCCACATCCTCCAAACAAGACTGACAAGTCTGATCGGTGATGACACTTACAGTGGCCATATGATGTCCGCAAGTGTTGTGCCCTGTGATGACCCCAATCAGAATCCTGATGGCCTTCTTCCTAATCGTAACAGAAATTCGTCCGTCTGTTGACTGGTTCATTCACAAAGCTTTTGGCAACTCTGGATGTCGCCAGGGTGGAAGATAGACTCCTATGAACCATGTTCACAGAGTGTTTGATCCATAGCTGGATCTACGCAGAGCACACGCCAAGTATAGGTTCGGGACCCATACGCGTACCAGCAGATCCCTCATTGGCCAAACCATCCGCCAATTCGTTCCCTTCGACACCACAGTGTTCTGGAACCCAAATAAGACGAAGCATGTTGCGCCTTGCGACGCTATTCACTGATCATCTTCGATGAGCTGACAGGGTTTACAATAGCTTTGAGTCACTGCAAATGCCAATGCGCTTTCCATGGCATATATTCTCAATAATCCAGCAAACCATTTTTAGTATTGCAAATACTTCTGTTAGAAATGCAGTCGCCATACTGCCGACGGAGAACAAGTACTTTCTATTTTTTCCCATGGACCAACCAGCCCCAGTACCATTGGAGGTATTAAAACCGTTAGTGTAGAAAATGTGAGTCATTCCCCTTAGCAGAACCTCTGAAATTAACCAATGATCTCGTTCCGGGCAAATAACCTCAAATTTACGTCCGAAGCGTATATGGGACACACGATCGTCCACGGGCATTGAATACAGTGAGCACTGCTCCAATAGATGGAGCTATATCTGGATGTATGGGACAAGCTCCATAAATTTGAAATCTGAAAGTCACTTTAACGCTTTCTTCCGGATTTGTAGGTCCTGGAAGCAAGTAAAGGCATTTAACTCGACAGGTGTATATCCAATGCACCATCGCCGGTTTCAAACCCCAAGCTTTGCAAAAGCCCTCCTGCACTACCAGAAAACCTCTAAAGCGTTTTCTGTTCAACATGAATCTTTCAAGAAAGCTTTTTGTCTAGAGTGACTCCCAAATATTCAACTGGGGAAGACAGCTGCAAGGTCACCCTTTTATGGTTGGTAGAAGTAAGCCAACCAGTTTACTCTTGATAAAGAGCACAAGTGTGCTTTTACCTATATTCTCGGAGAGGCCTTGCAGATCGCACCAATGCTCAATCTTCTCCAGAACTGTCGGCATTTTGATGCTTCCTGCAATTGCAAATCTCATTGCACGTATTATCCTCAACCGGCTGAAAAGCCATCTGGAAACTTCCATCAGTTCCTGCCAGTCCAGTTTTCGCAGTGGGTTTTCCTGCGCTAACCAAAAAAACACTGAATTATCATTGAGCAATGTGTTGAATTCAGGTCAAAATTGCAGCTGCTGTTTATAGACTTTGAAAAGGCCTTCGATAATGTTAAAAGGGAGACTATTTGGGCAGCGTTACGGAGAGGAAGTATCCCAGAAAAACTTGTTGCACTCATTAGGGAAAGCTCAACAACGCAAACTGCTGCGTTCTTCACAAGGGCAAATTATCTGAGGCTATTCTATTTCTTGTCATCAAAGATGTCCTAGGTGCCGCCTTCAGCAACGAAAATCAACACAGTGGCATACAGTGGCAGATAAACAACACCTCCCTGAGGTATCTTGCATATGCTGACGACATCTTGCTTGCTCACATACATATATATATATATATATATATATATATATATATATATATATATATATACACTTCTTATACACTTCAGATATACCCAACAATAACTATACATTCATATCGACCTTTGCTGATGATACGGCAATATTGTGCTCTCGCTCTAACCCCATAGAAGCTACTAAACTCCTGCAGACTCATGTCGATTCTCTCGAAATCTGGCTAGCAAAATGGCGTATAAAAGTCAATGAATCAAAGAGCGTACATGTAACCTTCACGCTAAGGCTAGATACATGTCCCCCACTTAAAATTAATGGCCAATCAGTTCCACAATGTTCCTCAACAAAGTACTTGGGTATTCACCTCGACAGAAGGCTGACATGGAAAAATCACATAGAGGCAAAGAAAACTCAGATCAAGCTTAAAATGAATCAGTTATGGTGGCTGTTACACAAAAGATCAAAGTTGAATCTTGAATACAAAGTGCTATTATATAAAGCAATCCTGAAACCAATCTGGACTTATGGTATTCAGTTTTGGGGCACCGCATCTCCCTCTAATATCGAAAAATTGCAGCGAATACAATCCAAGTGTCTGCGAATTATTGTAAACGCGCCTTGGTATATGAGGAACGTTAACATCCATCGAGATTTAAATGTATCCACAATTTCTGAGGAAGTTGCAATGACCTGCAGAAGCTACATTCAAAAATTACACAATCATCCGAATCCCCTTGCTAGGCAATTGTTGCTGAGCAAGGGGCATCGTCGATTAAAAAGAAAAGACACACTGAATATGCTGTAAAATTGCTACATCTCGCGACTCACCAAATTGTGATGGAACGTAGGGGATATCACATAGTTTTATTTAGTTTGTAAGATTTAAATACTTATTGTTAGTTTCTTGTATTTAAGAAAGATTCAATAAAAAAAAAAAATAAGCTAACAAAAAAAAAAAATATATACATATATATATACGTATATATATATATATACGTCATCAGCATATATATATATATATATATATATATATATATATATATATATATATATATATATATATATATATATATTTATATATATATATACGTCATCAGCATACCAGCATACGCTTGAACATGTACGCCAAAGATATACAACTCAACTAAAAGAGAGCCCACAACAAACTACCAAAGAAGAGGGGAAAGTACACCGCCCTGGGGTCATCCTCTCTCAAGCTCAAGCCTGGTGGTTGTCGAACGTAACATGTCAGTCGTTAAGGTGACAGCCTGCGGGGAAATTTTACAACCCGGGAAATGTGTTGATGGAGCTATGTAACTGACCTCTGACAGTCTGGCAGTTAGGTCCCTTTGTAGAGCTCTGCATAGCCAAGATGTACTTTTCTGATCAACTATCTTATTGCAAAAATCTCTGAGGGTCCAGTTTAGAGGTCTTCACTGTCTTCTTATATTCTTTCTACAAATGGCGATAACTGTACCAGTCGGCTTCCAAACAGGTATTAAGTGCCCGATTTAGAAGTTTCCGGTATTTCTTAGGAAGTTTCGAAAGCTCGGAGTACACAAATGGACCGCGTTGCCTTGTCTGCTTCTTCGTTCCGGACACGCCAGACGCCACACGTCGTTCCTAACCTTCGGATCGGAACGACGATAATCCAAAACGATGAACCGAAGGTATGTACCTTCCTTCCCACCCTGGCGTTGAAGTCGCCAAGCACGAATTTGATATCGTGGTGGGGGCAGTGGTCATAAACTTCTTCGGAGTGCCGAAAGAAACTCTCTGTGGTCGCATCGTCCTTCTCATCCGTCGGAGCGTTGGAACATATTAGGCTGATGTTAAAAAATTTCGCCTTAATGCGGATTGTTGCCAGCCGCTCATTCACTGGTGTGAACTGCGAGACGAGATGTCGCAGTCTCTTACCGACAACAAATCCACATCCTAGTTTGTGCCTCTCCCAATGGCAACTGTAATATATATCACAGGATGCTCTTTTAGAGCAACCCTGTCCTGTCCATCGAATTTTCTGAAGTGCGGTGATGTCAACCTTGTATTTTTCGAGGACATCAACCAGATGGATAGAGACACCTTCCCTATAGAAGGACAGGACATTCCAGTTACATATCCGCAAATCGCGATCCTGTTTTGTTTGCGGTGGTCGTCAGCAAAAGGGATAGTCCTTATCCGAGACACGGTTTGATTTTTCATTGGGTGAGATTTTTTATGTGGTGGGTCCCAAGCCCAAGGCAAAACCTCTAACAGAGGAGTTTTTCGCCACTCACTTTAGCCGCCTCCCAGCGGGTGCCAGGAAGACGTTGTCCGGTGTTCGTCACATCGAGGACCCCATTAAAAAATGAAAGTGACGTCACATAGCAAGCAGAACTAGCAACATGATGGCACACCCATTACAGATTGACGGTACCATCATATAGCGCGGAGAACAAACTATACGATGTCCAGTGAGTTATATATATATATATATATATGTATATATATATAAATATATATATATATTTATATATATATATATATATATATATATATATTTATATACATATATATATATATATATATATATATATATATATATATATATATATATATTTATATATATATATATATATATATATATATATATATATATATATATATATATATCCGTTATCAATCATAACATTCGTTATGCTCATGCATAACAAGTTTGTTTAATATCGGTACCCACCTGTCGGCAAGCAATTGGCAATTCTTCCGACAGTAACAACTTGCCATGAAAAAGCTTCCAAAAGAACTCTGTGACAAAGCCCAGAAAAAGTGATGTCACAAGGGTTCTGCCGTTCGGATCCGGCTAAAATAAGTAGGTCCCTTCTAATACTGTCCAAATTTAACACGCACAACGCAATGGAAGAGAAGCTCGGCCAATGAGCCCTTCGGGGCTTATATATATATATATAGTATATGTATATATATATATATATATATATATATATATATATATATATATATATATATATATATATATATATATATATATATATATCCGTTATCTATCATCCTTCTTTCCACGTTATCTGGCTAAACCACCGATAGAAAATTCAAAATGTTTGTGGGATGGAAGTTAATTATCATCTACCTTCCACATTGGTTGCACTTAAAAAATTATTATTATTATTTGGGCCGAAGGAAGCGACAGTTGCATAACATAAAATAAAGTCACGCATTGCGACAATAATTAGGTTAAGCTGTAAGAAATTATAATTGTCAAAGTAGGGCAATCGTAATTTTTGTTTTCACGTCATGCATAGGATGTGCCAAAGCATGCTCAGGCAGTGTCAAAATATCAATGAAAGAGTAATGCCAAAATCTGTTCAGCCAGTGTCAAAATTATTAATGCTCTGGTTGAGTACAAAATGTGTGTTTATTTTTAATTGTTTAAAGAAAAGCAATGAGCTTTAACAAATTTTTTTATTATTTTAGTTATTGTACCAATTAAGAAAATATATAAAAATTGATGTAATTAAAATAAAATTAGTAAGAATAGAAAAGAAAAGATACAAATTCATTTGAGATATAAGACTCATATACAACCAAGGGGTTAAAGTGACAAAATATTTTCCAATTTTTTATTTTGATAGGTTTCATTCGCTTTGATTGGTTATCAATTCTTGATAACAAGTGTTACTTTGGCCTAAGTAAGCAATTGAGAAGTCGGGCCCTTTCTTTAAACGAAAACCATACTCTATAAGTCTCGCACCATGTCTGTCCTTACATATGGCGCAGAAGCTTGGACAATTTCCACCGTAGACGAGAGAAACTGGAGATTTCGAGTAAAAAGTCCGACGCAATTTCTTTTGACCTAGTTGCGTTGGTGGCGAGTTTCGAATAAGGTACAACCATGATCTGGATAAGCTGTATGGCGACACCGTCATAGTAAAACGCATTAAAATTCAGCGGTTGCGCTGGCTAGGTCATGTCGAGCAAATGGGAGAACATGCTCCGGGTAAGAAGGTGGTATATTCGGAACCCGTTGGTGGACGACGCAGAAGAGGTAGACCTAACCTCCGATGGAAAGAACAAGTACCGTAGAACTTGTCAGGGTTTGGAATTTCCAACTGGTACCACCTTCTCTTCTTCTTCTTATGTTGCTATAACAACCGATGATCGATTTAGGCCAAACACATAATGTGGCGCCAGTTTTCTCTGTTCTTCGCTTGCTGGCGCCAATTGGATATTCTAACGCAGTCAGGTTACCCAACACATGGTCCTTCCAACGGAGGTTTGGTCATCCTCATCTCCTGCATCCTCAAACGGGTGCCAAATTAAATACCCTCTTCGCTGGAGCGTCCTCTCCCACGCCAGCGCAACCGCTGGATTTTGATTCGCCAGACAATGTCAATGTCAGCGCACATCTTATACAGCTCATCGTTGTACCTCATTCGGTACACGCCATCAACACAAATAGGTCCGAAGATCCTGCGCAGAACTTTTCTCGCGAAAACTCCAAGCATCCTCTCATCCGTGGTGGAAATTGTCCAGGTTTCTGCACCATATGTTGGACAGGAATAATGAGGGACTTGTAGAGTGTGATTTTAATTCTTCGAGAGAGGGCTCGACTACTCAATTGCTTACTCAGCCCAAAGTAACACCTGTATGCAAGAGTTATCCTACGCATGATATTAAGGCTGACGTCACTACAGTTGATGCTGGTTCCAAGATAGACGAAGTCCTTCACCACCTCGAAAGTGTAATTGTTAACAGTGACGTGTTGTCCAAGACGCCGGAACTCTTTGTTTGTAGACACTAGGTACTTCTTCTTGCCTTCGTTTACCGTAAGACCCATTCGATGTGACTCTCGTTCCAATTCAGAGAATGCTGCACTGATTGCTCACGAGTTGATACCGATTATGTCAATATCGTCGGCATACGCCAACAGCATGACACTTTTGTTGAAGATAGTCCCATTATGTCGTAAATCTGCAGCTCGTATGATTTTCTCCATAATAAGGTTGAAGAAGTCACACGATAACGAATCACCTTGTCTGAAACCTCGTTCGGTATTAAACGGAGGGGAGAGGTCCTTCCCAATTTTCACTGCACAACTAGAGTTGAGCAGTTTTGCAGGTATACCAAATTCAGACATAGTTGTGTAGAGATAATCCCTTATCGGACTATCGAAAGCGGCTTCATAATCGACGAATAGGTGATGCGTGTCGATATGTTTTTCTTGGATCTTTTCCAGGATTTGGCGTGGTGTGAAAATTTGATGGCACCAATCAGCGAGAGAAAATGCTGGCTGGCGAAGCATACTAGATTCGGCCTAATCGGTTGTAGTGGCCACACAATTAAGTAAGTAGTAGATATCACAAAGCTGCCCTTTAATTTTCTTCTATACATTTATTTCAAAGCGAGAGCGTCATAATTCCTCACTCGGATTGCCTTACTTTGTTAATTATGCTATGGCTCGGTACATCACTATAGTCAATCATGGTATAATAATTTGTTTGTTCGCTTTATTACCATCACTTTCTGTCATTACGAGAGTAAAAACAAATTACACTCTCAATATGACATGCCGAAAGTACGCGAACGGAAACCTATCAGAAACTTGCAGAAACTTAAATTTTTACGCTCTATTTTCGGATTCTCTATCTCATGAATAGAGTACGCTAACGCTTTCCTATCGACAACTCTTACCACTTTTGAAAGTAGTCAGGAACGAACAAACCTAATATACCTTGATAATCAATAATTAGTATCTCCGATATGTAAATTTTATAGTCAATATTTAGAAATTTTCTTAAATGAAAGCAAAGGTATAAAGCATGTATAAAGCCAACACCCATGTGGTATAAGGGATGTTTTTCTTGTTTTTTTCAGATTATTGTTTGATATACGGATATGTGTAATATAATTCAAATCATCTAAAAGTTGAGAAAAGTGGTTTTCGCAAAATTAGTGTTTTGAATCTTCAAATAAGATTTTTATAAATATAGAAATGTATCAAATTGGTGACTGCTTTGTCGTCCAGCCACCAAATTGTGCTGCAGATACCATAATTATTGGTCGTACTTCTGAAGACGTGTCTGATATATTGCAGGCACAAGAAGTGTGTTACTATAATGCAAATAATTCCTTAGATGGAAAGGTTTGTCTCGTTATTTTATTTTAAATAATACCCAATCAACCATTTTGAAATAGTGCGATGGTGGTGCTGAACTGGATTTTTTGGCAGAAACCAAATTGCGTATAATTTTGCACAAACCAGGATGCTGTGTTTGGGGAGGCGACTATGGTGCTAACGAGTGCAATGTTTGTATAGCTGTGACATGGGGAACGGACGAACCTAAAAGCGGTAGTGGAAATCTTAAAGCAACTGATATTGTCAGGTAGATATGTAAATTTGTGTTTGGATGAATTCTTGAACACTTTTCCGATAGATACGTGTTGGCTATAGGGACATCAGCAGCGAATGCGGTAGACCACATTGGTTCGCTTATAGAATGTTATGGTGCTGAGCGGCAAAAAATAAATTTTATAGTGTGTGATCCAAGTAATGCATGGCTAGTTAGTACTGGTGGAAAGATGTGGGCAGCATATCACTTCAACGATGCTCATCGCCGTTTAGCTCATATCGGCTTACTAGTTAAAAAGAAAATCGATAAATGCAGTGATTCTCTTGGCGATGCTTTAAAAACACATGGTTTATGGAATGGTGAAGTAATGAAATATTTCTATCAACTAAATAAACTTATATCATATTCAGGTTTTATATATGCGGAAGTGAAAAGAAATGCTTAAAGACCAGCACTTTAGTGTTTTGTACAAAAGCAAAATTATCTGACAATAGATTTTGATAATATGTCGTAACATATGGGTGCCGTAGCTCAGTTGGTTAATCAGTTAGACTGCTGTACATGAGCGGTAGGTTGTGAGTACGACTCCCGGCCGAGGTAAATTTAAAAATTCAAATATTTATTCTTTCAATCTGTGCACTCCTGTTTTGCACAGTTTGCAGTTCTTCCGGCTTTCATAATTAGCCATCAAAAAGCTAAAGCTAAATGTGAAAAAGAACAAAACTATTCACCAACTCCTTCACTAATTCGTAGTACTGTAGTAATTGTAAGAACCTATTCAAGTGCTTATAGTACTGAAGAAGGCATCTTTCTTTTCTTCATTGATTGAGAATGAATCTAGCATCCATCGTGATCCAACTCCCGAGCCAACTCGCTCTGGAACATCAGTTGAACGATCTCGTTTATCGCAAGTAAACTGTTGCTATAAACGAGAAGCACAACACAGCATTTGTTACTGGAAATCCAACAGGCAAACATACAGTGCTCCTTGGAAGAGCAGTGCAAATGCATCATTGCCATATGATTTTCTCCATCCTTGGATTTAATAACAAATTTTTATGACGGTAGCTTTACGAAACAGTTTAGGTCTCTCGTTAATGATATTCGAACTGAAGTCACTGGCCTGAATAACGCCGTTACGGTGCATTCGACAAAAATATGGTATTTGGTGATCGGATCACACATTATATTAATCCCTATTTAATGCTATTTTGGAGTCGGGAACCATGATATTTTCTCCCATAATTCCGGCCTGTAAAGACGAATATTCTCTCGCAAGACTCGCTTCAAGACCCCTAAATAAAATTCGAGGTTGACAAATTGATCTCGCGGAAAGAAATTCAAGTACACAACATCTTCATAGGCGAAAGGAAAGAAATTCAAGTACACAACATCTTCATAGGCGAAAAAAACAACTTACATCGCCTTGATTTTCTATCGGCTTCTCTCAAGCGATATTCTACCCTCTTTCAAGAATTTGTACCAATCAAATACATCATATATCAAATTGTACGTGAAAAACCAGACTCCCTGTAAGTTTTCTAAAACATTTTCAATACATCCGATGCAGAAACTATTGGTATCACATAACTCCAAAATCGGATGTCATAAAAAATTTCTTACAAATTGAACCTTTTTTCTCTATATATGGTATATGATACGATCTAATGTACACGCCTTACTGAAAAAATATGTGTTTCAAAAATCAATGAAGTTGAATTGGGCGTTGGTTTTAGTGTTTGTAAAATAACGTTAGCTTTCCAGGGTTATTAGAAAGTATTGTGCAAAACAATGAATCAAGGGCTAGATTCTGTAATAGTGAGAAAATGGCAAGTGTACTCTGATCACCAAACTCACATTCATAACAAGTTTGCGCTTTTCGTTTTCATGCGATCATGTAAACCAAAGTGTTCACTGCTCTCCTGAATGAGAAAACTTTACTTACTGAATAGAACTTTGCAGATTCTGTGAGAAAAGTGTGAGTGTTTATGTAGAAAATGAATCATTTTATAGATACGGAATATATTCTTCGATGATCCAATGATCTTGTTAATTATTTCACAAAGTAACCAAAATTAATTATAGATATGCAAATCCTATTAGCAAAAAAATTTGATACAAAATGTTTTCTTCATTAGTGTTTTATAGCAGTGGATTTAACATATCTCTCATCGCAACAATGCTGAAATACAACTAATGCCTTCCGCATTAGCGCAAACGTATGGTTCATATTTTACAAAACTGAAACTCTCCGAACAAAATTCAGTGAGTTTTTTTGACAGTCTGTGTACACTATATTGATAAATGAAACTCACACTAATTGTCGGAATCGGAAAATGTGAATTTTTACATATTCCATTGTATAATTGAAAACACAGTTAAAGAATCCCTAGCTTACAATTTATTAGTTGCAATGTCAAAAATTAATGAAGCAGCGTGCGAATTATTTCCTCATCTACCGTATTCCCTGTATTTGATCATGAACCATCATCTACAGCATCTAATTGAGTTAAAAAAATTCGTTGAGAAATACACACCTATTTTTGACACAAAAGTAGTTTCAACTAGAATGTGGGAAAAATAGCGATGAAATAGAATAAATGTCATATCATACGAAAAAAAAATGTAAATTCGTTTGGCTAAATTTATGTCCAGTGCTATAAAATCATTGTTTGGGAAAATTGGCTTGTTTGCCGTTTTATTGATACAATAAAGCAAATTAACGAAAAAAACGAGACTAAAGTATGCATGCATATTCATCTGTCAAACGAATTTAAAATATACACATACTTATGAAAATGCCCATATAAAGAGCAGCAATCATCGAAACTTTTTATGTGGGTACTTTCATAAGGATGTGTATATTTTAACTCGTGAAAATAGGGATAGTGGTTATCGAGATATGTTATTAAATTTTTTGTTAAATGTAATAGTTGTATTCACAACAGCAAATTATTACAAATTTTTAACCATTATTACTAGTCTTTATTGGGAAAACATCCATGTACTCGGAAAATTTGCAACGCGAGAGCCTAAAAAATTCGAAATCAAAAAAAAAAATTAACTACCAAATGCTAGTGGTAATTTGCAACATATGAAAATAAAAAAACAAGTATCAAAATCAATCGGTTTTCTGTTTGTGAGGATATATTTCTCAATTTTGATATTACTCTCTCGTTGCAAGTTTTTAATGGTAACGTTAAAAAAAATCAAATGTGAAATTTTAAATTTGTTGTTAGCTACTTATTGATTTAATACGTTATTTGCAGGGCGATCTTGATTTTGCTGCTTGTCTTGGAGCACCTGCTGATAATGTGTCGTGGAGTGATGATAATCTAAATGGTGGTTACTCATATACAATCACAAATATGTTCGATACTCTACGGTCGAACGCCACTATTGAAAGTTCTCGCTCAGCTTGCGTTTCTGTTTTACGGGCAACTGGAATATCTTCTCATTGGTTCACAGCAACACCAAATCCACGTGAGTCTGTTTTTAAGCCATTTGTCTTCGCGCCGAATCCACGTATTTCCCCATTAACGGAAGCAGCCGGTAATTCAGCCACGCTACTGCACCAGTTGCATGCACAACGTAAAAGTTTTGCTATTGACAATTTAAGAAGGTTGGAAGTAGCATGTGTTGAAGAGCTTGACAAATATTTCGCTGAACATTCCGAAGCTGATGAAGAATTGGACGAACTAATGAAAGATTGTGTTGAGGCTGAAGTTAAATTCTATCGCTAAATAATTTGTCTAGATACATAATGAAAAATATAATATCATTGTATCAAGCGTGCAATAGTCCCGATTTAAACACAGAAATATTTGTATGAAAAACAACTGGTTAGAGGTAGGAGTTCTTATTTAATGTACATGCGACAAGCTTTGTATTGTCAATCATTAAGATAACATACAAACAAATTGACATGTCGCCGGGAAACACCTTTGCCTGTCTAAACGCGAACGAAACATTAAAAGAGAACTGAAAATATATTTCATGCAAATAGCATTGTGTCTAAATCGGGACATACATGGAAGGTCAATGCATTCTTAAAGGTAGGGTATACCCGAATATATACTCATACTTTCTTGTTCAACTACTCATTCACTCGTGCTAAAATTTGAGTAGTACTTATAACACGCAACTTAATCCCAAGTTTAATAAATTTGATTCATACTATGACTTGTCCGATGACCTTGATTTGTTGTCAATGAGGAGAATAAATCGGCATATGTATCTGTGTAAGTGGAAGTACAATATGATTATGGTCAAATTTTTTGTCTAACGTTATAGTCGCATTTATATACTCTGTTTATATTGGGTGTTCGAAAAAGTTGTGTAACAAATTGTTGGTATATGGCTCTAAAATGTAATATGATATTTAAAGCTTCATTTTGTTAAAAGACATGATTAAAATTGCATTATTATGTGAAAAGTTATCTACGTTTAAAAATGAGTGCAAATTCGGAACATTATCGTCATATTTTGTTTTTCTATTATTGGGAGTATAAATAAGTTCGTGCGGATTTGATAACAGATGTCCCCACTAGTTTATTATTCCATTGTTTCATCTGGCAACATCGTCATTTTGAAGTGTCATCGTTAGGCTTTCTTTTTCAGTATCTGTCATTTCGCTGAAGTGTATACAACATAGTTTCTGTGTGCTCCGAAAATGTCAACTTTTGAAAAAGGCTGCCAAAAGTCATCGTATTTTAGTGTAAGTTCGTCGAACGCCGTTTTTTCACGTGTGAACAACTGCTCCAACGGCAAAAAGGAAAGAGGTTTTTGCATCGAATTGTGACTGGCGTGAAAAGATACGCCGCCCATGCTTCGTCATCGACGGCCAAGCCGAGTAGATCATGCTGTGTATTTGGTGGGACCAGTTGGGTTTGGTATTGGTGTTGAAATCGGGTCAGACGATCACAGGGGGCCTGTACCCACGAAAATTTATACCAAGCATAGCTAGAAAAATGGCCGATACGCCGATAGACACGACAAAGTGACCATAATCATAATGTGTTCCATCATGACAACGCCAGGCCACACACATCTTTGATGACACGGCAGAATCTGGGAGAGCTTGGCTGGGAAGTTTTGATGTATCCACCATATGGCCCGGACCTTGCACCTTCAGATTATCATTTGTTTCGATCTCTCAGTTTTTCGTTCAGAAGAACCAGACCTACACAGATGGAATAATGGTTTTACCTCAAAAATGGAAAAAGGTTATCGATCAAAACGTCACATATTCGGTTTAATAAAGCTCGTTTCAAATATAAGAAAAAATGTCATTCTTGGTCAAATTGGTAACGGAACTTTTTGGAACATCCACTATTCCTGAAAGATTGTGTAGAAACTGAAACTGAAAAAGCTACATTTTATCAGAGTATAGAGATATCCCATTGTTAATAGACCATAAACTGGATCCACTGGAAACAATTTAGATTGAGGGTATAACGCTTTCAAGTTAACCACATATGTTGGTTGTCAAAAGTCATTGAAATTGGCATCTATGTTCTATGAATCTACTACAATACTACACTACTTTCATTAATTTTATTCATTGTTTAAACGCGGCAGAATCTTTATAAATCGAAGCACGACCATTTATTTGCAAAAACTGTGATCAGAAGTTTTGACGTGAATATCAAGTTGAAGTGCGAATTAATAGTAAAATTTGAAATCAAATCTATGATCAATTTCCAAGTGAAAAAGAGTGTGTATTGCAACTTGAAAGGAACCCTGTAGTTCTTCTGGTGCCAGCAGATGAACATATGCTAACGATTTGATGCATTAGTTAGGCAATTTGCTACCGAATGGTAATGCGTTGATCAAATATTATTCTATATTCCATGTACATTACTGGTCATTAGGCAATGCGCTAGCGTATTGTTGCTTCGTTTGACAAATTTGATATAGAGCAACAACAAAACTGAATCTTAGAATATACAGCAAAACGAAGAGCAAAAATAAAAATATACATATGCAAGTTCATATGCGCTTCATTTCCATTATAGCCTAGACAGACGGTAGCTTTATGGTTCAACTAGCCACAGACATAGCGCCCGTACATACTTGCCGTACGTAAGAACATACAAAATACGAAAACCCGTCACCGTCATGCGGTGGTGGGTTTTCGTTAACACGACATTCCCATAAGATATATCGTGTCAGCTGGCACGGTCTGCGGGTTTATGTCGGTGGGTAATTGAGTAATTAATCTGGATTAACGGCGCACTTAACCCAAATAAAATACTAACCGATGGCAGTATGCGGATCAACTAAACAGTTGTTTGCTGTTTTATTAGATCTGCTCACTTACATTACTATCACTATCAATTTCAGTCACTCTCAATATGAGAAAACCTACAAGAAGTACGTGAGCTGAAAACTATCAGGAACTTGTGAATTGACATTCACAGTTCGTAATTGACAGCTGGATTTATTTGTTCGCCAACGCTTTTCATGTCGGAAACTGTTAACAATTGTTGAACGTTTTTTATAAGCGAACAAATGGATCGCGAAAAATTCACAATAGAAATTTCTCAGCAGTGTTGCCATCGTAAATTGCCCTAATCCTCTTTAATTTTGAGAATTATAGCCTCGACAGACGGCAGCGTTAATCCGGATTACCGGCGCACTTAATCCGAATAAAACATTAATATCAATTTCTGTCATCTGTCACTCTCAATATGAGAAAATCTACAAGAAGTACGTGGACCGAAAACTATCGGAAACTTGTAAATTGACATTCACAGTTCGTAATTGACAGCTGGATTTATTTTTCCGCCAACGCTTTTCCTGTCGAAAACTGTTAACAATTGTTGTTTTTATAAGCGAACACATCTATTTTGTAAGTTGGATAGAGAAAAATTCACAATAAAAAATTTTCAGCAGTGTTGCCATCGCAAATTGCCATAATCCTCTTTTATTTTGAGAATTAACTCATAGAGTTATGGCGGATTAACTGCAGTTAACGCCCGAGTTAATTCGAATTAAATCGTTAAACCGGATTAACGCTGCCGTCGGAGTATCCCTTGGTTTGTAGTTGTTGCTGTTTTATACACTACGCTGATAGAAACACTCATACCATAGATGGAAACTATTAGTGAATAATTAAATTATATAAAAATAATATAAAAAGTGACGAGTTAAATGATAAGTAAAATGCATTTGCAGCGGTGAGTTAAAAGGGACGAGTGTTTAAGAGAATTTCGAAATGTAATTGTACAGAGTGCAGCAGCTATTTTAGAAACTGGTTCTGATTTTGAAAATGAGGAACCCAATGTGCAAGAAATGGAAATCGACGAAAGTTTTGATGGTAATCAAGTGCTTAGAAAGTTGCATTTACTCTATGCTTTCCGTGGATCTCCAATAGATTTAGTTAATATACTGCACCGACTAAATATAAACGTTTGTTCATTTCCAAAATCACTAGTGGCCATTACTTACACATTGGAGCAGGCGAGCAATTAAACAAACTAAGAAAAGCTTTTCAATTTGACAACACCCTAAACATGGATATTAATATAAACGTTTTGCACCTTTTTAAAACCTCAAGGAGCCAGTTGTGCCCAATTTTAATTCGTCTGAATAATCTCGACATTATGCTTATCTTTCCCATGGGTATTTTTATAGATAAATCCAATCTTACAAATTGTGAAGAATGTTTTGAACAATTTTCCAATGAAATAAGGGGTCTAGTTAAGTTCGGGTTACAGCTGGAAGATAGTATTGCAAAATAGTATTACACACAAAATGTAAACAAGCGGCTAAAACATAGATGGAGTTTTAACATACAGTACCAAGTCGGCAGTATTACTTACTTACTTACTTACTTATGTGGCCATAACAACCGAATATAACTGGCGCCTGTTAGAAATTCCAAGCGCCGTCAGGTTCTCCAGTACTTGGTCTTTCCACAGGAGGTTTGGTCTTCCTCTTTTGCGTCGTCCTCCAGCGGGTTTCGAATATAACACCTTCTTCGCTGGAGCGTGTTCTTCCATTCGCTCGACATGACCTAGCCAGCGCAGCCGCTGGATTTTGATGCGCTTTACTGTCAATATCGGCATACAGCTCGTACAGCTCATTATTGTACCTTATTCCGTACTCGCCACCAACGCAAATAGGTCCAAAGATCTTGCGTAGGACTTTTCTCTCGAAAACTCCAAGTATTCGCTCATGCGAGGTGGAAATTGTCCAGGCTTCAGCGCCATATGTTAGGACAGGCATGATGAGAGACTTGTAGAGTGTAGTTTTCGTTCTTCGAGAGAGGGCTCGACTTCTCAATTGCTTACTCAGCCCAAAGTAACACCTGTTAGCAAGAGTTATCCTACGCATGATCTCCAAGCTGACGTCATTACTGCTGTTAATGCTGGTTCCAATTTAGACAAAGTCCCTTACTACTTCAAAAGCGTAGTTGTCAACAGTGACGTGCTGTACAGGACGCCGGGACTCTTTGTTTGTTGACAATAGATACTTCGTCTTGCCCTCGTTCACCGTGAGACCAATCCGACGCGACACTCTGAGAATGCTGCACTGACTGCTCGCGTGTTCATGCCGATTATGTCAATATCGTCGGCATACGCTAACAGCATGACACTTTTGTTGAAGATAGTGCCATTATGTCGTAGATCAGCAGCTCGTATTATTTTCTCCGTAATAAGATTGAAGAAGTCGCACGATAACGAATCACCTTGTCTGAAACCCCGTTCGGTATTAAACGGTGCGGAGAGGTCCTTCCCAATTTTCACTGCACAACAGGAGTTATGCAGTGTCACTCTACAAAGTCGAATGAGCTTTGCAGGAATACCGAACTCAGACATTGTTGCGTAGAGGTAATCCCTTACCGGATTGTCGAAAGCGGCTTTATAATCAACAAATAGGTGGTGTGTGTCGATCTGTTTTTCTTGGGTCTTTTCCAGGATTTGGCGCAGTGTGAAAATCTGGTCGATAGTGGATTTACCAGGTCTGAAGCCACACTGATACGGTCCAATCAGGTTGCTGAGCATAGGCTTCAACCTTTCACACAGTACGCTCGATAGAACCTTGTATGCGATACTCAGGAGACTTATTGCACGGTTGTTGGCGCAAATTGTGGGGTCTCCTTTTTTATGTACAGGACAGAGAACACTGAGCCTCCAATCATCACGCATGCTTTCATCCGACGATATTCTGCTTATGAGCTGGTGCATGCGGGTGAGCAGCTCATCGCCTCCGGTCTTAAACAACTCGGCAGGCAGGCCATCAGCACCTGCAGCTTTGTTGTTCTTCAGCCTTAAAATGGCCGTTTCAACCTCGTCATAGTCGGGTGGTGGAACATCAACACCATCATCTGTAATTGGGGTTATCGGGCAATCTCCTCCACTGGCGGAATTGTTCGTAGCATCGCCATTCAGTAACGTGGAGAAGTGTTCTCTCCATAGGCTCAGTACACTCTGGACATCTGTAACCAGATTCCCATTTCCATCACGACAAGAAGAGGCTCCGGGATTTAAACCTCCACTCAGGCGCTTCATATTTTCGAAGAATTTTTGAGTCTCATTCTTGTCGGTGCACATCTCTATTTCCTCCCACTCGCGTCTTTCCAACTCCCTCTTCTTGCGCCTGAAAAGACGTCTCTCTGCACTCCTTTCTCTCTGTACCGCTCCTTAACAGCTCGCGTTGCGCCTGCACGCAGGGTTTTTCTGTAGGCAGCGTCTTTCTCTGCGGTGGTGTCGCGACACTCCTGATCATACCACTCATTCCTCAGAGGCCGGTAGTAACCGATTACCTCGTCGGCAGCGGTAGTCATGGAGTGGGATATATGTGTCCACCGTGCGCATGTATCATCAAGTGGGGGAGTGTTCTGCATAAGCAGATCCGGTAGTCGAGTGGAAAATGCATCTGCTGTCTCTGGTGATCGCAGCTTACTGACGTCGAGCTTTCTCTGTGTGGGACTTCTCTTGTTATTTGCGACACATAAGCGTGTGCGCAGCTTAGCTGCAACAAGGTAGTGATCCGAGTCGATGTTGGCACCACGGATCGATTTCACGTCCATCACACTGGAAGCATGCCTTCCGTCAATCACCACATGACCAATTTGGTTTCTTGTACGTTGATCTGGAGACAGCCATATCGCTTTGTGGATATCGAGATGCTGGAATCTGGTACCACCAATTACCATGTTACGTGCTGCGGCCTCATTCCGTTATCGGAGGTGTTCTGGTGGAGGCTAAATTTTCCGACAGTTGGACCAAAGGTACCTTACTTGCACACCCTGGCATTAAAGTCGCCAAGCACGATTTTGATATCGTGGCGGGTGCAGCGGTCATAAGCTTCTTCGAGGCGCTGAAAGAAGCTCTCCTTGGTCACATTGTCCTTCTCATCCGTCGGAGCGCGGGCACATATAAGGCTGATGTTGAAAAATTTTGCCTTGATGCGGATTGTGGCCAGCCGTTCGTTCACAGGCGTGAACTGAGAGACAAGATGTCGTAGTCTCTTGCTGACCAAAAATCCACATCCTAAATCGTACCTTTCAGCATGGCAACTGTAGTAGATGTCACAGGACGCTCTTTTGGAGCAGCCCTGTCCTGTCCATCGCATTTCCTGGAGAGTGGTGATGTCAGCTCTGTATTTTTCGAGGACATCAACCAGCTGGATAGAGGCACCCTCCCTATAAAGGGACCGTATATTCCAGGTGCATATACGTAAATCATTGTTCTTTTTTCGTTTGCGGGGGTCATCAACAAAAGCGGTAGTCCTTATCCGAGGCATATTTGTTTTTTTCATTGGGGGGGTTTTTTATGTGGCGGGTCCCAAACCCAACGCACAACCTCTAATCGAGGAGATTTTCGCCACTCACTTCAGCCGCCTCCCAGCGGGTGCCAGGAAGACGTTGCCCGGTGGTCGCCACATGGAGAGCCCCCATTAATAATAATGAAAGCGCCGTCACATAGTAAGCAGAGCAAGCTATATGACTACCCCTCATTAACAAATAAAGGTATCATCACATAGCGCTCAGATAAAACTACATGACAGCCAGTGAGTTGACTTGCGATGAGTTCAGCAAGGATTGCGCTAGCCCCACCCGGTTGAGGCAGTTAGACACGTTACCTTGCGAAAACACCACCAGACCACCAGCCAGTATTACTTACAAATGCTTATTTTTCGAATAGAAATTTTTCCCAACATCACAGTCTAGCTTATTCTACAGGGTGTTCCATTTAGGCGAATGGTACTTTGATTTTGAGTAAAACCAAATGGTTCTGAATTTTTCCAAATATTTTATTTCGTTCGAAAGGCCACACAATAGATATGTGTGGCAAATTATTTCGCGGATATATTCACCGCGACTATTCAGTAGATATCTCACTCTTTTAACCGTATTATTGATGACATTTTGCAGTATGACCTCCGGAATGGCCCGAATCACCGTTATAATTGCTTTTCAAGTCTGGAATTGTCCTCGGATCATTCACATGGACTTTATCCTTCGTTTAATTCCACAGAAAAAAGTCTATCGGCGTCAAATCGCATGATCTGGGCGTGACGAGAAATTAGACGGTTCGGAAATTTGCGACAAAAAGTCCAAATTGAGGCGAGTTGTGTGTAGTGTAGTGCCGTCCTGTTGAAACCACATATCGTTCATACCGTCCTGAGCGTCAACCTCCGGCACAAAATAATCCAACATAGTGTCTTACTGTTAAAAATTTACATTTTCGGTGTTTCCGTCCTCATCTTAGAAAAAATGCGCCCGATGATGTCTCCGACCCATAAACCGCACCAAACAGTGGCTCGCGGTGGATGCATTGGCTTCTCAACAATGGCGTGTGAATTTTCCGAGCCCCACCAAAATTGTACAGAAGTATCGTAACTCTGAAGGTGGAATTACATGATAATGTATATTACTCTTTTCTTTTACTACACCGCTCATATAGATTTCTTTGTTGCCCCAAACAACGACATGAGAACTTAAATACCACTCAATTATTGTTAAACGACTTTGTAGAAAATTTTATAAATATATTTGGAGAAAACAGTATTTCCTATAATATCCACAGTCTTTTACATTTAAAGGAAACAGGTAAACATATCGGTGATCTAATTCCTGTATCTGCATACTCTTTTGAAAACAACTTGCAGTTCTTAGAAAATTATCAAAAAACCATCAAAAATTCTGGAACAGCTTGACAGAAAAATCAATTGATATTCTTTTATAACATCGCCTGATCTACAAACTCCTAAAATAAATGGCAAGAAATGCTTTTTCAAAGCCTGTAATTCTTGAAATAACTGATAATTCAATAATAGGTAGAAAGTTTACAAGACCAGGAAATAGAAATATAGTAAAATATATAAAATAAATAAAATAAAATGGGCGAACCAACTCCAATTAAATCGTTAGAAAAAATTTGAACAACAACAAGACTGAATGTAAATCTTGCCAAGATTTCTCTAAATATTTGGCGGATATTAAAGGTGGGTTTATAAAAAAACTATTTAACCTACATATATTCATTCATTCAAAACCTCTCTTTTTAAAATGCTTATGGTTTCTAATTTTAATTTTAAAATTGCAGCTCAATAGCAAGTGTTGCTAAACAAAAAATGGTAATACAGTAACTACGAAGAGAAAATACAAAGGCATCGGACTTTGCATGGCAATGGGTATCAATTAGCACCCGAGGAGTTTCCAGATTTGAATTAGGTCATATCTTTTCATGATGAAGCTAGGTGTAACTGGATTCGTTCCGAAATCTTTCGTATGCGGCTTACCTCTGAAATTGCCTTTATGTCGCTGCGAAAATTCTCTCATGATGTTTTTTTACTTTACTTATCGCCTTTTTAAACACTCCTAGGCTCTCCTTATAGGGTTGCCACTGATGAGTGATTTTGGCTCGGTTGAATTGCTGTCGACACTCCTTCCTTAATGTGACGATCTCTACCTACCGCCACGGAGATCTCTTCTTCTTTGGAGACCTTCTAATTGGACAGGACGCTATAGTAGCTTTCCTGCAGGTTTCTGTAATTTGATGAACAGCGTCCCCACGTTTCTCTTCATTGTGCAAGTTTGAGGGCGCCATGTGAGTGAGTGATTTATTTCGGGTGGCCCTATACTTATCCCTATTTGTGCGTTTTCTATTTAAAAATAGTATCTGCTTTTGTGGCCTTATATCAAGGCGGACCTATGATCCGAGAAAGAGTGTTATATCCTAGACAGACGGCAGCCTAATTCCAGATTACCGGCGCACTTAATCCGAATAAAATAATAACCTGACAGACGGCAATATTGCGGATTAACTAAACGGCTGATTGCTGTTTTATTAGGCCTGTCCACTTACATTACTATCACTATCAATTTCTGTCATCTATCACTCTCGATATGAGAAAATCTACAAGAAGTACGTGAACAGAAAACTATCAGAAACTTGTAAATTGACATTCACCCTTCGTAATTGACAGCTGGATTTATTTGTTCGCCAACGCTTTTCATGTTGAAAACTGTTAACAATTGTTGAAAGTTTTTTGTTAGCGAACACACCTAATTTTTTGTAAAATGGATCGAGAAAAATTCACAATAGACAATTTTTAGCGGTGTTGCCAGCGCAAATTGACCTAATCCTCTTTTATTTTGAGAATTAACTCAAAGAGTTTATGCGGATTAGCTGCAGTTAATGCCCGAGTTAATTCGAATTAACTCGGTAATCCGGAATTAGGCTGCGGTCTGTCTAGGCTATTATTTGTCAGTCCGAGAAGTCGTTTGCAAGAGTGATATCTAAAGCCTCCTCCCTATTACAGGTCGGTTCTGTACCCATATTTGAGATAGTCAAGTTAGAGCTAATAATATATACGAAAAGTGACTCACCTCGATCCTTGATATCCGAGCTGTCCCAGATAATGGCGTGTGTTGGTGTCGGCACCCGAACCGCCTTCCTTATTAAGCCGATAGGATGTCCGTGGCCGAACTCACAATGTTAACCCTAGTAGAATCATCTACGACGTTAAGCACAAAATAATCAATAGAACAAAGGTAATTTGCGCGATAAATAATTTCAACCCACTCAAGTCACCAGGATCTGATGGTATTATGCTTGCAGACATGCCAAAATGTGCAGATCTTCTAACACCTTAGTTGAAGATAATCTTCTCTGCATGGCCACTGTTATGCTATGTCCCCAAGACATGGCTAAAAGTAAACGTGGTGTTTATCCCTAACGGCGGAAAAACGTCTCACTCAAAACCAAATGATTTCAAAACTTACACCTGCCCAAAAATTATACCACCTCCGGTATAAAACCCAAGAGAAAGTTGGTGCAATTGTCATTCATCGTTCCGAAAACAGTGAGGCAATTCAAAATATTAATTTGTATAACAATTGTCTGTCGATCCTAACCTCTCAGGATGTGACAACTGCAAACTGGAATACTATTCTGGTGTATATTTGCTTAACAAAGTTACCCAAGTTACTTTGTCGCTCTGGGAACAATCCCTCAATTCTAGAAAAGGCCTACCTCTCTGGTTTCAAAGGCTAAATTTCCTTCACCCGAAGAAAGTAACTTTCAATCACTACCCCGTGATTCTCACAACAATAAAACTGCACATAAAATTCACTCTTATGAGACAAAAATTAAAATGCATTGCAAAAAATTCAATAAGCTTTCGGTACTCGATCTAATTAAGTTTGTAAAACAAAATAGTCACTGCTAAAACTACCTCGGTCACACTCACCTGAAAAATAATTTTGGTAGTAAATACTCTTGTGTGTATTGTCAGCGGAAGTATCATTCTAGACTTCATATCATTAATACGCCACATTCTCCACAATTAATCGGTAGACCACAAACTACCACTTCTCGAAATATCACTTCAATGTCTGGATCTTCATGCAAACATTCACAAGCAACTGATGTGCCAGAGGAACACAACTGTTCTCTTATTAGGAACATAGCACTAAAGTGCTACCTTCCTGATCTGGCAATAGAAGCCAGGTCATTCTCCCAACTGCATTTAACCCTATAGTGCACTCGGGAAAAATGTGTACACTCCGACCGTTAACACTTATGGCACAAAATTCTCTTTTTGGTTGGATCATCAGTGGGTCTACAATCGTGTCACCGAATTTGACAAAAAAAGGCTTTTAGTCCCCAGGCCTTCGCAGGAAAAAAAAATCCCATTTTCTTCAAGAAACTTTTATCGAGGTGCCTTCCCATGGCACAACCCGAACAAATTTCCAAGGACATCTCTCCCGTCTATCTCGGAAATAAATGTATTGTTATTGCTGATCTCTGTTGTTATCGTTATTTTCTTCGATGTACAAACAAATTATTATTAGTCATCATCTCTTCATGACGGCGGCGTGGGAAGTGCGGATCGCCAAACACTAATAGCGTTTTCTTTTCTCGAAAAAATGCAATATTTATTGTGCCCTGACGAATATAACTGTCTATTGAAACGCATCTTTGTAGATGCTCCTTTTTTGAGTATGTTACCGTTAGAAAAATGAATATTGTGGTTTTAAGTGCTTAGATATTAAATGTTGAATTGTTGTTGTTTTCAAGAAGAGAACACGCCATAAATTATGTGTTGATAATAAGTATCGCATATATAACGTACATATGGAACAAATATTAAACATTTAAAACATTAGAATATAATATACATTATATGAAAGAATGAATTAAAATGTGTGTATTCATTAAAAAATTAGAAACCAATCCTAGGTTTATTCACTAGAGATAAAGAACTCCATTAAAATTCGATTCACCTCGAGAAGCCTAGAGAAACAAACAACGCCTCAAAGTATTATCGGTTACTTAAATTTGTCGCTCACATCTAACTTCAAACAAACTAGGCAAGAAAATAAAGAAGTTGAACTTGTTTTTATTTAATTTAAAATTGTGTTGTGCATATGTATATTTGTATAGCTATGGGTATATTAATGATATATAAACCTCTGAATTAATTTTTAAGTTTTTTGAATAAATGAGCTATAAATATGTTTCGTTTTGGTTTTTTTCGTCAACTTAGGTTCCACATAATTTTTTAATCCACATTAGAAGTTCATTCGAGAATAAAGTTAGAATTCGATTAAATAACTAACCCTTTTCTCGATTAGAGCACAGAGTCCCCCTTTTTTATTGAGATTGCTATGATTCGTTTTCTAACGTATGACCTTAGAGAAAAGGGTTAGTTCTCGAATCAATCTCTAATTAAGAACTAAGCTTACTGTTTACTGGGTTATAACATATATACTGGTTTGAAAGTTTTTGTGGATATTATAACTTTGACAGTAATTTAATCCAACGTCTTATAGGTGAATACGATAGACGTGTATAAACGCCAGGGTAATAAGGATCTGCACACCCAACACCCCAAGAAACGATACCAATTAATGTACCATTCACCTGTATTGGACCACCACTGTCACCTTGACAAGCATCAGTATTTCTCGCCGCTGCACAAAACATTCTGCAAAATGCAATCTCAAATATTATTATACAATAATCCAAGAGCCTATTGATAATTGTGGTACTTGTAGTCGATAACTTACGCGTCAGTAATACCGCCGTGCTGCTTCATAGCCTCATTGCAGTCATTCTGATTGACAATATACACGATCGTATATTTTAGAATATTTGATAGTATATTCTCTGATGAACTCATATGACCCCAACCGGAGACAATAGCGGGTATGCCTTCTGCAATGCTATCTCCCATGGCTGGTAATTTAATTGGTGCAACAAAATTTCCGCGTAAACGATTTGGTTTAGAACGTAATAGAGCAACATCATAATTCATGGTATTGGTATTGTATGAGGGATGCTTAAAAATTGCAGAAACTACAGTGACAGTGCCACCCGAAAGACGTGCAACACTACCAATACGTAACGTAAACAGTTTTTGTCTCTTCTCATATCCATCGATGCAATGTGCTGCAGTTATTGCCCAAACCATATTCAATACTGACGCACCACAAATGTGAATCATATTACGACGCAATGAAAGCTTAAAAAGTAAATTATATTGTGTATTATATCACTCACTCACTTTATGTTCTCACTTGATATGGAAAGTTTTCAATTTTTGCCTCATGGCCGTTAACAATACGATTTGCTGCTGTTAAATTATGTTCATTACTAGTAGGTGCATCCGCTAGGGTTGCATTTGCTACATCACCTATTACATCCGCTGCTATATGATGGCAAAATCGAAATAAAAAGAGAATGCCAATTAATGTCGTCTGCATTATTGAATTATAAATTTCATACTGACTTATATTTTCACAAACTATTAAAATTCATTTGTTCTGTGAAAACCAAACTAAATTAAACAAAATTTTATGTCTTATCAAAGAATGTACAAGTACATGCACAAATCATTATAAGTATGCATGTGGGTACAGTATCGAACACATAGTACATACATATATGAGTAGTATTTTAACAAATATTAATTACAACATTTGCTGGCGTGAAACATTCATAGACATACTGAAATTAATTCAATGAATAATCTGCAAATGAACTAGAAATTTTGCAAATTGATTTTATTGAACTCTTTTCTTAGACAAGTTTTTTCATTGTTAGATAACCTTTATGATTGAAAATGTTGTAAAATAAAATTAGGGTGTCTTTGAAGCTGTCTATATAGAACCACTCTTACGGATGAATGCAATACGTATGTTTTACTTTATTAGCAGATTTAAACAGAGTTCAAGTTCATATAATTTTGATCTTACTTACTTACTTACTTACTTATGTGGCCATAACAACCGAATATGGATTTAGGCCGAATATAATATCCTTCGCCAGCCATCTCTGTTCTTTGCTAGCTGGCGCCAGTTAGAAATTCCAAGCGCCGTCAGGTTCTCCAGTACTTGTTCTTTCCACCGGAGGTTAGGTCTTCCTCTTCTGCGTCGTCCTCCAGCGGGTTCCGAATATGACACCTTCTTAGCTGGAGCGTGTTCTTTCATTCGCTCGACATGACCTACCCAGCGCAGCCGCTGGATTTTGATCTTAACTATGTTCAAATTAAGCTCCACATATTCCTATTATGTGCAGATAGTCCGAAACACACTTTTAGTTTGTTCACATACTTTAGCAGTAAAACCTTTCGACGAGGAAGCAAAATAAAAATTAAGAAATATGTATATTCTCACGAACAGAAAATTTTAAGTAAGAGTATGTGAGCGAAAACCCAGTAAAAATGATCAATATTACAGATAACTGGTTGCACTTTTTACTAAAAACCAAAAATGGTTTTGGATTCACTGGACACAATTGAGATTGAGCCATTTCATACGTAAAGTAACCGCAGCTCACACAATCAATTTTAATCGGCATTGTGACATATATAATTGCTTTCTTCCATCTATTTTATTTGCTACTGTTTTGATGTTCGTAGATGACGTAAAACTCTTCGTAACATATTACTCACTGATTTCCCAAGGACATTTACAATTGGATTTAAATTCTCTTTCGAATTCTCAGTACATGATTTCTGTAAAGGAAGCTATCAAGGCAGCTGTACTCATTAGAGTACTTTTTGTATTTATCGATTTTTCATATATATATATATATATATATATATATATATATATATATATATATATATATATATATATATATATGTATGTATGTATATATATATGTATATGTAGCTCAGTATATTGGTCTTCTGATCTGTAGGTCAAGGCTTCAATCCCCGGCTGAAGCATAAATTTAATATCGAAAGGATTTTTCTTTCGAACGGTACCCTCCGTCAGCAAGCAATTGGCAATTCTTCTGGCAGTAACAATTTTCCATGGAAAATCTTTTAGAAGAACTCGGTGATCAAGCTCAGAAAAAGTGATGTCTTTTATTTATTTACATATTTATATTTTATTCTGTGCACAAGATGTGTTATTCATATTCATAAAATAAATTCTAAATATGTGTATTTAAATTTATGACTTAATTCACAATTCGTCTCTTCCCCCTCATTTAGTTTTTTCTATATTATTGAAATTTTATTTGGAAATAAAAATTTAAATCGCATATTTGTAGTGTAGCGTAGCAGCTACCTGTCTACTTTGTATTGGAGAATATATTATAAATATTTTGAATATTTTATTCGAATTATTTTATTCTGATTAATCGAATAATTTAAAATTTTGAATCATAATTTTTCAAATAATTTCTTATTTTGATCAACCGAAACTTTGATAAATCAACAATTGTGAATTAATCACAAATTCTTCGACTAAACGATTAATCGCACAGCGCTAGTTATAGCCATATATATAGTTATTGCTTTTTTTACTTTATAACAAAAATATAAAAAAGTGTATTGTAAAATCTGTATACCCTTTTATTTAGCTATTTGAATGAGATGTATTTCCGTTAGCACTTTTTTGAGTCCAGTTCTCATTGGTATCGGACTTAACAAAACCGGTTCATTAAATACTCGATACCGTACATCGCTAGTGGTGAACGTTTTTGGCTGGAAAAAAAGTGGTGTGCCATATGATGACCCAGTATCAGAAAAAGAAGATAAAAAGGCATTAAAAAAGGCGTTTTATATATAGCGTATAGAGCGTAGAGCCAATTATTGTGAATATAAAAAACCAATAAACCAAACCACGCCAATAAGGCGTGGCTCAAGGTCAACGTTCAAACTAGCGATCGAAATTACTCAATAAATTTGCAATAGTGTGAAAAAAAAACGGTTTTTCAAATAAACAATTTCAAATTTTTCATTTTTATCACAACTTTTAAAAATTCACTGAAAAGGTATCAAAAAGACATTTCTTTTGATACCCATATTGTAAAGAAAAATTGCAAATTTATAGAGTAATTTCGATCGCAAATTAAAATATTATGTTTGCTGTAGCTTATTTTTATATTATTTTCTTGTATTTTGATACCATTTTTATTTCGATTTGTTCCCTCATTTCGATAAATAGCCGATAAAAATTAGAGTGGGAAACGATGTGTTCTTAATAGTACGATTATAGTAATAGCATGTTGACACTAATAAAATAAATTACCTCACATAAATTAAGTGTTTACACTATTTATTCATAATTTATTATAACAGTTCTCTGAAAATATTGTTTTTATTAGATTGTTTACAGAAGAAGCAAAATGTGAGTGAATTTTTAAAGTTATTACAATTATAATATAATTTGATCTTTTTTAGATGAACGATAACAAACGAGAGATTTTAACGGTATTAACTATTTACAAACGATTGGTTACAATGCTAACGCTAAATAAGATGTCATCCAACAAAGCTTTATTGCGTCTGTTGCAAAAGCGGCGTTCTGCGCTCTTGCGTAGAATGGTATTGTTGAGGAAACAATATTTATCGCTCTCAGGAGATTTATCCATGCAGGCTCGGTTATGCTGGACAAATGTCAGTGATTCACTATTATTTAATATATAAAAATTGAATGTTTATATTAATAAATAATATATGACAGCGTTAATATTTTTGTAACCCATTGAAATAAAAACACAATTAGGCTAATTTGGATTTAAGCCACGCTTTAATTTTTAAAAACTTATTTACTTAGTAAATTCAATAATTAAAAGTACGTATTTATATTTTATGGGTCCAAATGTAAAAACCGTCTTACCATCTATGCTATCCTCCACCAAATGTTCGCTATTGCAGCATTTGTATGGAATCAATAGCTGATGCATATCCATATACATCGGCCAATCTGATGGTGCACCTCCTGATAGCCCGATTTGCGCCTTTTCCTTTCTATATTGGGAAAAACAAAAATATGTACTTATGTACATATATAATTGGAATTATGTAGCACTGAACTTACCTGTATCTCGCAGTCAAGTTGTGCAACTTGATTTTGAGTTCTGCTCCAGTGCACATAACTGCCATCTGCTGCAGCTCCGACGCCATCGTCTCAATTATATGGTTGTTCTTGCGAACGCAGCGCAATTCTTTTATTTTGCTTCTCCGCATTTCTATGAGGAGCTTCTCGCTGCCCTCTTGTCATGAATATCGTTTTTTTGCTGTTTCTTTTTCCATTTTCTATTTTTAATAATACTGTGGGTACGTACACAGTATCACAACACTCAATAATTTAAATTCAAAATGATATTAGATAGGTTATTTCATTATTTTTCGATAAAAATTAGAGATGGCAACGATTTATTCTTGATTTAGTTCTTAATTTACGATAAATTAAGAACGAATAAAGTAATTTAGGTAGCAGATTTTATATGATAAATTACTTTATTTAGTACTTGATGTATACATAAATCAAGAACGAGAGCTATATTAAGTAAGCCTGAACATGTCTTAAGTTTACACATAGAGATTATCACAACTAGATTACGAAAATCTATCTACTCGTTTACACGGTAAGATTTATTTCTAAAGGAATGGTTAGCTGTCAAAATTCAACGGCAATTTTGATTTCACTCCCTTCTTCATGAAATGATCGATAAAAAGCAGAGTTGCATAGAGAAAAATCTAACAAGGTTGGAATTTGCCAAAATTCTAGATTATGATGGTAATAATTTTATATGGAAAATCTGTTTGTTTGAAACTTGATTTGAGTGGTAGTCTCAACAATGAAGATTATCTCGTATGTGAACATACTATAATTCGCATGATAATTCAAAATGAATTACTTATTAAGAGGTAATTCGTTCTCAAAATTTTGTATGGCGAACAAAGTAATTCGGTAAGTTAGTGTGAATTACGAATAAGAGAGTAAACAACGTAATTGTGGTGCCATGGGAAAGTTCTATAAGGTGTATGGCCTGCTTTAGGTTCATACACTAGTAGTGATGTACAAGTTTGAACTATCGACACTTTCGATAGTGCCATCATTAGTTTTGCAGCTCTACTTCAGTGTCACTTTCGTTAAATTATTAAAATTATACATTGGAAATTTCTTAACGCAGCATTGAGGGAAGAGATGTATTTAGGATTTTAATACATACACTTTATTAATAATTTGCGTGTTTTATAAAACAGAACAAGAATGGAAAACTTTGGTAGTGAAATCGGGCAGAAAATGAGAGTAAGCTGCAAGAAATATGAAAAATCAATTTTTCAATGCTTTTAAATATAGGTTACTTATAATTATAAAAACCAATAAATTTTTTTCATTTGAAAATAGAGCGCTGTTAAAGCCAAACTTTTGGAGCTTGGGACTGGCGGTTCTGCAGGGTATATTGACGATGAATTGCCGGACTATGTTATGATAATGGTGGCAAATAAGCGCTCCAAACTGCAAATGATTTCCGATCTAAACCTTTTTCTAGGCACCCGAACAGAGCTTTTTGTTACATGGCTGCATGAAGTATTACAAAAGTTACAGGAGGTTACATTACCCACAGTAAATGGTAGGTACAGTGAAAACAAAATAATTTCTAACATTCAATGTTGTTCAATTTCAAATATAGTCGTAACCAAAAAACGTAAACATAGTCAAAAGGATGAGTTATTAAATAAAAAAGATAAGAAATCGATCAGAAAAGAAAAAAAAATATCCAAGAAAACTTTGGAAAATGAACCTACAGAAGATGATAATTTCATGCCTTCATCAAATAGCGCGTGCACCGTCTCCAATATTAATTCCATTAATGACGTGTTTGCGGAAGATCTTTTGGAAAAAGCTAAGAAATCTCTTGAAGTGACAATATGTAAAGAAGCTCATATAAAAACTGTTAAAGAAAGGGAATCTGTAATCCCAGAAAATTCGATTGAGATTGAACATCAAGAAGGAAAAGAAACAAATGATTTTGACATACCAACA